>JAPXVT010000002.1:31175217-31186776 GCA_029823135.1 Acanthurus reversus | reverse complement strand
ATGAAGTACATTTTGTTTTACGCCAGTTTTTGCAACCAATATTAGCATTTCAAGTAAAACTAAGGTTGGTAATTTATTCCATGTCTATTTTGTGAAAAATATACTAATATGCTCTCATGCCTCTCCGCTCTGGTTGATTTAAGGGGCTTGTTGCTTCCTCAGGTTCATGAGAGCTCATGAGGAATTTGGACCAATGGCAGATGCGAAAACTGAAGCAGCACCCAGATCAATTCCTTCACTTCCAATTCCACCAGAGCTAACAACTGCATATACTCCCAAAGGGGGGGGGGACTCTTTTCTCCAAAGTTAGGAACCCCAGCTTTAATATCACACTCACTATAAATAACAGATGCACACTGCTAAAACAGCGAGCTAGGTGGGGCAAGTTGGCAGCCCTTAACTGTTTGCTTCTCCCCAGAGGTGCTCCGATCGATCGGCCACCGATTTGCCAGTATATTGATGTTTTGGTTTAGTCAGGATGTTTCTGGGTTGCTAGTGGGTGCATTTCCCCCAGCAAAAGACGGCACACAGAGGGGATAAAAAATAGTGACTGGAGGCCATTCAGACTGGAGAACACTGCGGATACAGATGTAGTGGCGAAGAAAAGGAAATATAGTCCCAGTGAGGCGAAACCGGCGAGCTGATAAAGCTCTTTCCGCAACGGAAGTGAATCTCAGTTTGGCTTTCACCCGTTTTCAAGCACTGAAGGAGAGACTGGGGATGAAGAGCGACACAGAGTTTGACAGCTTTCTGTTGGACAGGCAGGTGCCAAACACCAGCAGTTAGCTTGTGCTAGCTTGCTTAATTATTGACTTTTCCATTCAAACAAATATAATATTCCAACATAGTTTTGCTGTGTGGGTGCAAATAATACAAGTACAGGTTACAATACTTCTGGTGTGTTCAGTTCAGGAGAAGAGCCCAATTTAAATGTTGTGTTTACAAGCTGCTACAAACAATGAAACACACTGTACCTTTAACAAGGCTGCCAGTCATAATTTTGAAACCTCCTAACTTTATAAATATCGTGTTTGTGTTGCAGACACTCTGTTCTGTAGATTCACAGTAGACAGTCACTTCTCCGGCAGCACTGAGGAAAAGCCACAAACACTTTTTATGCAGGTTTGAGGAGCCACGCTGCGTGCAAATATTCATCCTTGTAATATCCCCTGTGTAGTTATTTTTTCCCATCCTGTTTCAAACGTGTGCAGGAGGCCCGCTGAGTTAACATTTTGAGATTAGAGGATCTTCCTGCCACACAGTCACTGCGCTCAGCTGGGCACAGCTTCAGGTTGAACAGGTAACAAAGCGAATGACAACTTGAATTACCTTCAGGAAGAGGATCAAAGCGCTCCGTGCGTCTCATCTTCATAGCTCGGCTGTCAGCCGGAGCGGCAGCACCCAGAAAATACATTTCTCACACTCTGTTTTGGCTTCAGACTCTTTTTCTGTCAATTACTCCTCCCTGGCTCTAACAGGTTCTTCTCCAGTACAGTAAAACTACCAGAAAAATGTCTTGTGAGAACAGTTTTCACAGTTCTTGAACGGAAAACCGGAAACCTTTTAGGATTCAGGGGTTAGTTGCAGCAAAAATCAAATACTTTAGGGAAATAAACCTGCAGCTTTGTGTGTTCATCAGTCTGATGTCTACAAAAACGAAAATCTTTACCCATTTATAGCTTTCATTAAAATATGACCTAGTTGCTATTGACATAATTAACACCCTGACGTCACCTTTTGCATGCATATTTTTAAAACAATGTGTTTATAATCTTGTTCTTCGCACTCGGTGTGTGATCAGGTGTGTGGGTGGGGAGATGGCAGCGTCGCCTACAGCAAAGATGGCATCAGAGAGGACAGGATGTGTGTTTTTCACACCTGCTGTGAACACTACTACTGAGGGTAAAGGAGGAGACGACTGGTGGATGAAGGACGATCTGCGCTCGCTGCAGATTTCTGGACGTATGTGTGTGTACTGTTTACTGAGCTTTGTTCTCATCTGACTATAAATCTGATTTGAAAAATGCATCACCAAAGCACAAAACCTGCTGACATGATAAAGGTCTTAATGAGGGCCGATTGTGAAGGTGCTGCCTGTGTCTAACTCTAGTTTAAGACAGAAACAAAGGTGTGTCTCTGAATAGTTGACTATTAAAACATTTTATCATAGGAGCCTCACTCCAATGACAATCCTGCAGTCAAATCAGCAGTGGCGTGAAAATGTTGTCAATGAAACAAAGAATCATTCCATTTGGGCTTTAAGAGGCTTCTGAACGTCTTATTTTATACAGAACAGTTTGATTTCTCCCAAATATGTGGCATATTTTGGCATATCAGCCTATTAATTATACTGTCAAAATTTTTAAATCTCCTCAGTGTGCATGAAAAAAGTTGCACTGAATCCAAACGTGAGTTAATTAAATACCTGCAGTGATTCCCGCAGCAGAAATGATCTCCACATCAGGAGACACAGTTTGCATCGATGCATGAGCCACAGAAACGTTATTAATTATTCAAACCTCCTGAAACGCCGACAGGATCGGTCAGGATCTAATGTTAATTAATGTTCTGTGTTCTTCTACACATTCAAAGGTCACACACACACACATACACACACAAACACAAACACAAACACAGTCCAGGTTCATACGTAGAATTTAAAGCAGTAAAGCAGCCGACCTGATAAATCCAAAGCTTTTCAAAAACAATTTTCAGAAGCTAAAAGTTTAATTTGTTTCCTCTGGAGAGTTTACCTTTGTCCAACAAGTTTATAACTACAGTCTAGGGCTGTCACGATATTAGAATATTAACTTTGATATCAATACCCTGGAAAACATCGATGCTCTATGCCATTTTCAGTACCACAGGGAAAAACTGGCAGCACATTAACAGACATAATTATTTTTCATTAAAACATGAGAACAATAATTCTAAGTTGTTTGACTTTGTGCAAAATAAACCTTGCTGTAAAACAAGACTATTTAAAAAAAAATTCTCTTCATTAGAGGGAGGGACTTACTGTAACATCACGCATGGTACAAAAATCTCCACGTTTATACTGGGCAATTTTTGCTGTGTACACGTTTTTTTGTTTTCTAACAACTTTTAACAGTTGAAATTTAAGACATCTGAGTTAACCTCGACTCGGTCGTGGATTTTTTGTAAAGGTTTATGCTATCATGTCCGTGTGCACGGTCACGCCCCTGCAACTCTTGCAGTTGCCATGTTGACGAGGCTCTTTCATTCAGGAAACACACAGAGACGTCCATGCACATCAGTCATCAACAAACCGTGGCACAGTGGTGAGAACAGGGAGGAGAGGCTTTGCTGCAGTGTGTGGAGTGTGTTTGTGTGTGTGTTTGCGTGGAGGAGGTGGAGAAAAAGCTGTTGGTATCAATAAATTCAATACTGAAGCAAATGAGTCTTGTGTCTGGCTAAAATGTTTAGCATTGACTAAGTATCAATACCTCTGACAACCCTACTACAGTCTTTAATTTTTCTAATTATTTTTCTATAATATTTGCTGCAGTAACATTAACACACACACACACGGAAATGTTTAAAACTACAGCGAGCAGCCTTGAAATAAGACTGAAAAAAGAATTTGCCTGAAATGCTCACGCTGCTCTACAGAATTGAAAAGGCAAGACATGCAGCGAATCCATGCAGGTGAGTTACGCTGCCGAGCGGATGATTTATGTGTGCATGTGGATTCAGACGACATTAGAGCTGGTTTGCACATCACTTCAGGGAAGATTAGCCAATGTTGCAAATAAGACACGATTGGATGATCAGTCTCCTATAGCCAAGGCTCGACCAATCACATTCTGTGATGTGCATCTCTGATACGAAGTGCACACAGACTGACAGGAACAGAGCCATTTGTTGGTGATGTTGTATGTTGCTGTATGTGCAGGTTTGTGCTTGGATCTCATGTTTACCTCAAAGTTTTTCCGCTGTTTAAACGTGTGTTTGTGTATGTGTGGGGGTGCACATGTGTGTACCTGTCAGTCATGTCGGGGACCCCCTCCCCGCCTCCCTGTTCAGCTGTCAACGCCGTAACATCCGGCATTCCCACTCTCTCCAGGAAACACAGGTCCGCATCTGCACGCATGGCGTTGTACCGCTCGTAGCCTGGTCAGAAACACACTCCCATTAAAACACAGAAACACACACACACACACACACAGGTTTGCTATCCTGGTTAGGACATTGCATTGATTCATTGTGGACAACCGAAACAATTACCAGTTAAGACTAGCCCTTACTTTAACCTAACCTCAATTCACACTTAACCCCTTCTTCTGCTCCTGATAATGTTGGTGTTTATACCAAAAAAGGTCCCCAATAGGTAACAAAACCTGGTGATATACTGTACCGATAATCAACAATATTCAGCATTTTTCTAATTGTCTGTATCAGTGTTTGTCCAATTGCCAATAAAATAAATGAATTTAAAAATGGAGCATCCTCACTCTGTCTGTACCACTCTGTGCTCTCGCTCAGTATCCCATCCACAAAATATCTAATTGGTCACACATCACAAGTAAAAGCCTATCAACACTGAGTAATCTGATTCTGCAAAATAACTAGTAACTAAAGTTATCAAATACACTGTATCTAGTAGAGTAAAAAGTATAAAGTAGCAGAAAACGAAAATACTCAAGTGCACGTACCACAAAGTATTGTACTTAAGTACAATACTTGAGTAAATGCACTTAGTCACACTTCATTATTTATGTGCTCGGACCAAGGAAAACAAACAAAATTGAACACAGTTTGTTTAAATAATCTGCAGTGAGTTTGGACTTTGAGGGTAATTAGTGAATCTGTTATAATCATTATTGATCATTCACAGCAGCCTTATGTGATTTTATTACCCAGAAAAGAGCGATTTCAGTCCCCATGAATAATGCTTCTGTGAGCACTGCTTTAAGTGTGTTTGTCATGTAGTTTGGAGAAAATTAGGTTGAATTTATTTGAAGCAATAAAAAGGGAAAATATTTCCCTGGGGCAGCATGCCACCAAAAACACAAACACAACTGTTAAAACATGTCTCTGGGGCTGCAACCAGATACTGAAACTCTGCAGCTCCTGAATTCTTCCATGTGCAGCTTAAACTTATCTTGTTTTCTTTTGCGTGTTATCTGTTCATACGCACAAGAGGACATGAAACTTTTTGTTGCTGATGAAAAAATGTTGCACACACAGGTTTAAGGTTGGACATGATGATAGAAAGCCATCTATAATCCCTTGTTTTTACTGCCCTGTACTGCTCCCTGTGCAGTCATCCATGCATGGGTGGACGGGCCTAACGCTGGAGCCATCCCACCCCGGGAGGCAGGGATCCCCGGGCTGCGTGGGACGAGGGGATCCTGATTACCTGCGTGCATCCCAGTCATCATGCATTCACCCCTGTGTTCCCGTCTGCTGCACTTCACAGAAACAGATTGCTTTGAGGATTTATCTCTGAAGAGCTAAATACAGTTAGGCATGCAATGTTGACTCTGTCCCTTCTCACTGTGTTGTTACTCAGTTGGCAACCACTACATGCAAAACATAATTACTCAATCATACTACGAGGATGCTGCTATTAGCTCAACAAATGTTGAAGCACTGCTGTTTAGAAGTGCAATTGAAAACACGGTTGTTATAAAATGATATAGTCAAACATGCTCTTTAGAACATGGTTGATTTTGACTTCCTGTTGTCCCAACAAAGGCGTGTATGCATTCATTATGTCTGAGAGAAAGTGAATAAATTTGTGTTTATGTTTCAGAAATCACCAGCGACAATCTTGGCTTCCTCTTAATTTAAAAAGGCAGCACAGGCTGGAGGAAAGCTTGAGCGCTGTGTCACATCTGTTTTGTGTACGAATTATAGCTTTGAAATTGGAGTGAGTGCTCATTTTCCCTGTGGTAGGTAAAATGAGCTGTTGAAAAGCACCAGTGATCCTGATCCATCAGGTAAACAGGTCTGCCCCATGGTTTGACTGTAGGCAGAATGTTTCAGGTAAGAAGTCATTAGATCCTCCTCCTTTACATGATGAATTAGTGGCTCAGCATTATGTTGCAAAGCACATTCTGCAGATGCTTAATTCTTATTATCCTACGTTTATAATAAAATATTTCGCCTTCTGTCTTGTTCGTTTACTCACAAGCAGATGGAAAAACCTTAAACCATAAAACTGAAAAAACTCAACATCATGAACCTTTGGAAAACAACATATGTGAGATGCCAAAAAAACAACATTAACTTTGAAAGGAACGGTTTGACATTCTGGGAAATATGCTAATTCCCTTTCCTGCCAAGAGTTAAATGAGAAGATCAGTACCACTCTCGTCTCTGCAGTAAATATGACCATTAGCTTAGCTTAGAATAAAAAACTTCAAACAGGAGGACACAAAAGTCCTACAAGGCAAGTCCTGCTTTCAACAGCAAACTTGGCAACAAACCTTTCACCCCTATCAAAATCAATGGGGAGAAAGCCATGACTTTACTTTCAATGGTCATTAGGACATAAAAATAGCATAGAATGAAAAAACCTGCAAAACTTTGCAGAATCACTGGTCACATCGAATTAAGACCTCTTGAAACTTTTGGGACTATGCCACAGAAAAAGGTTTAAAACACCTTTTAACACCAGAAAAAGTTTTAAAACACCTTTTTCTTACAAGTTGTACTGATACTACACATGCAAAAGGTTTCACCAAAACACACTAGTGTCTTTTACCAACAAGATTTGCTGGACATGTTTCCCAGTTCATCTGGCAAGGATTGGTTTTCGGAGGAAGGGGGCGGGATATGTATCATACAACCATCATCAACTTTTCTATTGGAAAGGATTTAAGTGTTTTGTCTCCCTTTTTACAATGTCTCTGGTGAAACTGTGAGCCTGACTTTAAGTTTAGACAAGAGCAGCCCAACTAAAAATGGACAAGTCTTTCCTTTGCATCTTAAAAAACAATCCCGGTTTACATAAAGAATCGAACCTGCTGTAGTATGCATGCCAGGCCGGTAGTCGGTGGTGTAAGTCTGTGATGACATACCATAGGAGCTGCCAAAGTTGCTTACTTACTGTTGCTGTTAAGTGTATCTTTACCTTAACCAGGGTCACAAATTAAAGAAATTCATCGTAGTTTGATTTCTAAAATGATGCAACCAACACTCAAAAGTGCCTTAATAGACTGTGCTCATATTCAACTTGCTTGGGGGGGGTCACTGTGGAGTGTTTAATCAGAGTTTGGTAGTGGCTATTCCGGAATGTACTGACTTGCACTAGCATTAGCATTAGCACTAGCGCACTCGCCGCTTTGATGGGATTTGTGGTTTGCCAGTTTACACAGCTGGAAAGAAGGGTGCCGTTACAAAAGATTACACTCTGGAACCTGGTTTCAAAAGTTTGCAATTTCAGGGGCATCAGCATGCCGTTGTCATGTAAAAGAAAGGCTGAAACACAACAAAAGTGTTTCATTGATGCAAAAACTTGCACTGTCTAAACAGGGTCAGATTCTGCCAGAAGGAAACAAAATCAACCCACACCTCTAAAGCTCAAGTGAACACTTTAATGTTTCACAACTTTATGACAAGTTTACTGCATAAAAGCCAAACGGTTTGAATAATTCTGAGCAGACCCACTGTTTCAAGTCTCAATACAAAGCTAAGCTAACTGTCTCCTCACTGTTGTTTCAAATTTAGCTTGCAAGCAAAAAAAGGGTACTGATTTTTTCAAAAGTAAATAAGTATATTTCCTATAAATTCCAAAACTGCACCTTTAATAGCAAATATAATGATTTAGCTTTTATATCTATCACATTTTATATGAACTACTTCTTTAATGTGACTGCCCTAAAGAAAATTGCTGCAACAAATATTAACAATATCAACATTCATAACACGTTATTATTGTGGATGTACAGCTGCGCATTATCTGAATGTGAAACACTATCCTCTCACCGTCAGCAACAGCAAAAAATGACCATCCGACGATGATCTGACCCATACTCCTGTTTATTTTTACGTGAAGCCATGGTTGACCATCATTCATTCATTATCCATAACTGCTTATCCTTTTGAGGGGTCACTGGGGGGGGCTGTAGCCAATCCCAGCTGATATTGGACGAGGGTGGAATTCACCTTGGGCAAGTTGCCAGTTCATCACAGGGCTGACATATAGAGACAAACAACCATGCTCACATTCACACCTACAGGCAGTTTCGAGTCACCAATTAACTTGCGTGTCTTTGGACTGTTGGAGGAAGCCGGAGTACCCAAAGAGAATGCACACAGACACGGTGAGAACATGCAAACTCCACACAGAAAGGTCCTACCCCAGCCGGGTATCAAACCCAGGACCTTCTTGCTGTGAGGCAACAGTGCTAACTAACCACTAAGCCACCGTGCTGCCAAGCCACTGTTGACCAGTGTTCTGTAAAATGCAGCACTAGTTCTGAAATCATGGTTTCAGGATCATGACCAGCACATGATAGGAATCAGACAAGATTAAGGGATTTCTATAAATCTGGCGTCAATGAAACAAAATCCAAATAAAACAGCCTCTCCGTGTCTGTGTGGTGAAATATTTCACATGTAGATTTCAGCTGTAATGACAACATTATTTTTTGTTTCTTTGTCATTCTCTTTCAGATGGCTTCAATAGTTAATTTTAAACTTTTTAGATGTCTGACAAGTTGAAGGCAGACTTTGCTGCCATGCAACACAGATTGCAGGTAGTTCACCCCATCAGCAGAGTATGAAAGGTGTGTGCTCTCACAGTGGAGCTGTTTTCCTGTGGGACTCAGTCTCGTCTCCTCTGTGTAGCTTGATCCAAAAGGTCCCACACACTGCTGCATTAATCATCACTGGGGATGAGAGAGAGGAAACAAAAACCCTCGCCCCGGGCTAAACCCAGCCATTACTCAACACGCCAGGCGTGATGTTTGACTTGACTCCCTCAATTACAGCCATCACAGATCCCTCACTGCTCCCAACAATGACAGATTCCTCTCATCTTCAGAGTAGAGAGCGATAAGACTTACATACATGCACCTTTGACAAGTCACTCTAAATTCATACAACATGATGATTCACAGAGATCACCATTGCTTGAAATGTACTTCAGTTATCATCTCATTAAAAAAAAAAAAAAATTCCACTCACAGCTCAACTCCACACCTCACTATTGTGATCGCTTTCAAATGGAAAATCTCCAGAGGAATGCAGTGTACGACTGCACGCTGCCAACAGCCCACACACGGGATTGGTCAGATAGAAAGCGAATGCCATCACAAGAACTGTTTCCACTGTTTCCACTGGGCACAAGGGAAAAACATGTAAATGTGGAGTGTAAATGTTTGGCTTGTTTGAGAACACAAATTTCTTGCCAGGACAGCTCCAATGGACATGCTGTTTTCTCGGGGAGCTAACAGATGTGTAAGAGGATAAACTTACAAACTGCCCAAGAAAAGAAACCACTTTTCATGGTGTGTGGCATGCGACTTTTCTCTCATGAACAGAAACCTGGATAGGGTGGCACCAGTAAATGCTGCCTTGAATACAACCACTTCTACAGATGTCAAGCTTAAAGCTCAGGTTCTCATCAGAGGTGACAATGTTTGGCAATGACACTATCTGGCAGAACACTGCGTCTTAAGAGTGATTATGTCATTACCCTCTGATTGTAGGAGATGAGATGAAAAGAATGTTAGAGAGGGAGGCACAGGGGGCTAATCCCCACCGAGGTGTTCTCTTTCAGGACCCTTTCTATGGGGCTTTGTGAGGGGCTTACACGGCATGCTGCCCCAGTTTTCGGGGCCGCACCGCCCCTATCGGATGTCCCAGACACAGCGGAGTCAGACTAGGCCTGTGAGTGACAGAATCAATGGGCTGGGAACAACATCGCCATAGGTCTTTAAATATCTGCCCACCTAACTTTCCCAGGAGTTACATCATGGCTGCTGGCCTATGAGGGATCTCAGGGGAAATAGTGTTTGTGAAGACACCCGGCTCCCTGTGGGACAGGACAGAGGAGTGAAATCCCAGCGGGGTGCAACCTTCAGCAGGCTTGAGGGTTGACACAAGGTCATCCTTCATAGCCTTCGCTTTTACAGGGCAAACCAAGTCAAATAAACACGGCCAGGCCACAACCACCTACAATGTGTTCTTAAAGATACAAAGGAGACCTCACTGGTTGGTTTCTGGGGAGGGAGAAGGCGGTGAAGGTTACGGTTGGGATTCCAGAGGCGGGCTGCTGGTACGAGCTCAAGGCTGGTATATAGGGCAGTGAGAGTTATATGAGAATGCCAACATAATGGGTGGGCTGAAAGCAAAACAAATAGCCCGTTGGAAAACCCTCGCAAATATGCAACACCAGCAATAAACCAACAAATAACAGAGTCAAGGGCCAAGTGTTGCTCCTGAAAATGGAATTGTACCACTGTAATGTAGTTTGTTTCCAATGAAAGCAAGACAGTCTTCAGTTTACAGCTGAGCTTTTTTTTTTACCTATCAAAGTCGCAACTTTTTTTATCTAATAAAAACTAAATGTCTTATTTTTCCAGCTTATTGTGTTTATCACTTAATATCCTGCAGCAGCGATGATTCATCTCCAAATATCTCGTCTTATCTCCTTCACAAAACTTTCTCTGCATCTTTATTTGTTCACAAAGGCTGGAAAATTGGTGGCAGACACCCGCAGCGCACGCTAATTGATGCATTGATCAGCCTTTAGATGTGCACATTCCTTGCATACCTCCGGAAGCCATCCATTTAGTGTTTCACACATTTTGGTCCGTCTCACTGTCTGAGGCTTGACCCAGAGGGGCACACACCTGTCCTGTCTTAGCTTTTGACCACTGCAAACGATTTATTTGCCCCACATATTGCCTCCTCTGACATGAGTTCTGCACACATCTTGCACATCTGCAGTATAGTTTATCTACATGCTATGTCGTCATAAGGACACGGCTCAGATATCATAAGCGGTCTTTATGAAATGTAAAACAAGCTTAAACATTTGATTTTTACTCTGGGAGAGTTTTTAGTCTCTACCTTGATGCTTCCACCGACCTCTTCACTGTTGGAGAGAGTAGCATTGTAGGTCTCTGTGTGTTGTGGGGTGGCCTCCTTTGGCCTCTTCCTCTCCTTCTTGGCATCCACCCCATCCAGAAGGACACACTGGGTCCAAAACACTGCCGCCACCACGGCCAGAGGCCCGGCCCCACACCACATCTTCACTCTAATTCGTCAACCAGCACCGAAAGTCCCTGCAGAAACGACCTGAATCTTGTACAGAGGACCAGCCGTGTGATCAGGCAGAGGCTGAGGATGCCCACAAGGCTCACAAAGTCCCAACGGGGAGGAGACCAGAGGAATGCAGCTTCAGGGACTCACAGTCCAAGAGACTGTCAGACTGACTGCTGCCGGCGTTGCTCCCCTCCTGATGAGCTCTCAGGCTGCACAACGTTGCGGGGGCACTGTTCACTCCAGCCAGAAAGCCAGGAGGCTTACTCAACTATGAAATGTGTCAAGCAGAATGGTCCAAGGGAATGACAGATCGGC
>JAPXVT010000002.1:31051273-31062250 GCA_029823135.1 Acanthurus reversus | reverse complement strand
TTGGCCCGCACGATTTTAGGCCGGAGAAAACCAAAGTGTATTGAGAGTTCCCTGACTGTGTGGTAGCTTAAGATAATCAAGCTGACCACCAGTGGGCGCTAGTCTGGCTACTGCGACCCCTTTCTCCTGAAAAACTCCAGCAGCATTTTGTGGACTAAAAAAATTCAACTTTCATTCGGCATGTGGGTGAGTAGATCCTGACTGAATTTTCATTTTTGGGTGAACTATCCCTTTACAGAAGAGAGCAACAACAAACAAAATAAAACACGAGCCAAAGCAGAAACAGTGAGGGAGGCTGCAGCAAAGTTGCTTTCTCAGGAGTTTAATGCTACAGCTAGCTTGATTTTCAAATGTTGCCTTGTATTAATTTTTTTCCACATAGTTTTATTATATCATAATTTACCTTATCAAAGAAATGCATCACTATAATGAATTACTGCTGTCAGTGACTGAATCGCCAGCTTCACTCTTTTCAACAGTGATGTAATTGCTTACATCATCTAAATTGGACGAAGTGAATCGAACCGACCATTGTTTCACAGGGATCTGTAGGTCTGATGACTCCAGTCTACAATCTAACAGTCCACAGGGACCAACACAGAACTGATTAGAGTTCATAAAACGGGCCATCATCCCTGCAACATGTGCATGTGACCACACGTGTGTGCACCAGAGCAGCAGCACGGAAGGTGAGAAGTTTCAGCCTGACGTCTGCAGCTCGATATCCAACACTGAGGCTCTTCCTGTCTGAACTGCTCCACTTGCTGCTAATCAACAGCACTGCAAACAGAGGGATGAAGACGACACACTTCTTGTAAGATCTTCAACATAAAAGCATCTCACCGGTTCAACAGGAGAGTTTTACTGTGGAACAGAAGCAGGAAGTGTTTTGTTGGCATCAGCAGTATGTTAGCACAGCTCCAACACCTCTGACCTGATCAGCAGATAGTCAAATAAGTTCAGGCTCATATCGGAAAGTAGCAGGAAACTAAACTTCAAACCACAGAGATCCAGTCAGGAGATACTGAGATGTAACACAGAGACACTCTGTTTGAAATGAAAATCACCTCGGCTGAGGCCGAACAACTCGGTCTGTCAAAAACTCCGAGCTCACAAAAACAGGTTTTCATTTCGAGTGCAGATAACCGAGTGTGACACAGACTGAGCAGGTGACCATCGCAGTGTAACTGCATCCCAGAGGTTCTCAAACTATGGGGTGCGGCCCCCTCAGGGTGCAGGGAGGGACTGCAGGGGGGCTGGATGACCAGGTAAATATGGAGAGAAATGAGCTGATTATATGATTTATGTATGCAGAGAAATACCTGTATGTGTGTGTGTGTGTGTGTGTGTGTGTGTGTGTGTGTGTGTGTGTGTGTGTGTGTTTCTAGACCAGGCAAAGGACCACAGGCTGTGTGTGGGAACAGGACCATGTGTGCACAGTTCACCACATGTAGTGTTCACAGGATTTGGTGGCATTAACACGTTCAAACACACACACACACGTCTGTCAGCTGCACGTTGCTGTGACCCAAAGAGTGTTGATGTTGAAGCAGATGATTCACTCAGAGAACAACGCACATACCTTCTGATCTGCAGAAATGGGCGTCAGGCGTCACCGCGTGTGTTACCGTCACCATGACGACCCATCTGGTGCACACCAAAATCTGTCATCAAAAAAAGGTCAACCGCCCCACGGCTTCACCGCACCCTCCATCAGATCCTCCTGAAGTTTACCCAGCATGCATCTCCCCTCTGATGTCTGCACACAAAATATGAAGCTACAGCCAGCAGCTGGTTAGCCTAGCTTAGCATCAAGACTGGAAACAGAGGGAAACAGCTAGCCTAGCAAATGACAAGCTAATATTTTATGAGGGTTTTATATGTTGCGAAAAAAATGTGTTTCCCTTTAACTTAACCTGATCCTAACTAGTTATCTTGTCACTGCCCAACCATAATATTACTTTACCAATGCCTATGCCAGTTGCTAGGCAACCCCACAGTGTCCAGGAAGTTACTGGTCCCTGCCAAGAAGTTTAACACCAGCTGAAACCACACAACGCTAAGCTAACCAGATGTTGGTTCACATTTCATCTATAGATATGAGGGTCAAATCTTTTCATTCATCTCTTCATCAACACATTTTCCACAATGTCGCTTTCCCTTTAATGTCGGAGCACAGAAGCACACAGTGTTGTTCTGTGCAGGAACATTAAGCTGCTGTAATCCTGCAGGTCAACACACAAACCAGAGCGCGAGTTTTCTGACTGTAACTCAGCTCTGCTCAGTGTGAACACAGACCAGCTGACAGCGACTGCTGCTCTGCTAAAACCGACTCACTCACACTGTGATTGACTGTAACAAACAAAAAGACAAACACATATGCTGAGATGATCAAAGCCAGAAACACAGACTGAGTGATGGCTCAGTAATTAGTTGTGTTTGTTAGCATGTGAGCTAATCCTGAAACAGAAGCCTCCTGTCATCAGAGAGTCCTGCGAGAGACTAATGCAGTTAAAGCAGCAGACACACAGACAGCATGTGTTTCTGAACTGAGTCACAAAACAGCTGAATCAAAAATCAACTTAAAGGTGCCCTGAAGTCATAATTTTAGTGGTGGGAAAAGAAATCAACTCTTAGATGCATCATGATCTTGCTGATTCTGAATCTATTCAAAAATGTACAAAAATGGATTATCGTAATTTTAATTAACATAAAATAGACTGAATGAAAAAGGCGGAAAACGGAATAGCAGGGCGCCGCGCACCCAGACAATTTGGGTGGAGCACATAAGAAAACAAGAAAGAAACATGGCTGACCACGAGATCCGACCAGCACCATGTGGATTAAAGCTAGCGTTTGAAAACACTTCGGTTTGTACAAGGTTGACAGAAAGTGAACTGGACAAGAGCCGCGCTGTATGTAAGCTGTGTCACACTGAGATCAAATCAAATGCATCTTGATGCATCTGTAATCGTTTTCTTGGTTTTTTTTTAAAGATATTTTTTTTATCTTTTTGTGCCTTTATTTCTTGGATAGGACAGCTGAGGAGTAGACAGGGAACAGGGGAGAGAGAGGGGGAATGACATGCAGCAAAAAGCCACAGGTGGAATCGAACCCACTGCTGCTGTGGTGAGAACAAAGCCTCTGTATATGGGGCGCCCGCTCTATCACCTGAGCCACCAGACGCCATGGAAATTCTGACCTTTAAGATCAACTGGGATGCACCATTGAAGCTGGAATAAGTGTTTTTCATCATTTTTGCAGATAAATTTAGTAATTATTAGGCCACTTGTTCCAGCTCTAAAAATGCTTATTCGTGTAATTGAAACAATGATCGATAAGTTCATCAAAAACAAAAATAATCACGAGTTGCGTCTCTCTTTCACATGCAGGAGAGAGCAGGCCTGCTGCTTTTGTCATCAGACGTCACAACGATGTGTTATATGAGGCAGTCATGAATGAAACTACAAAAACAGGACGTGCAAATCAACTTTAAAGAGATTTTTTTTTTTAAAAAAGGCATTAATCCAGACAAAAATAAAATCTGCTTTACTTCACTCACTCTGTGAATACTACAGACTTGTACTTTCTCAATCTGACAAGATAAAAGCCAAAACACACAAACTGCCCTGAGGGCTTTAAGTGAAGCAGTGACTAAACCGACAGTGATGGTCACCTGACCGAGTTCGTCTGTGTGGAAAAGCTCCCCCCCAAAAAAAAACAAAAAACAAAACAAAGCACAAGGTCTATTTTAGCAGAGGGGCATAGGCACCCTCCCTCTCAACAATGGAAGGCCTCCTAAATCACTGACGAGGACAGAGGCTCGTGCAGGCAAAGAGCAGGACAGCTATGTCTGCACCACCAGTTATAGACAGTCAACATAACTACATTTATATTAGACTCAAACATTCTGGATCGGCTGTCAGCCACAAATGCAGAAAACGGAAAATGTAGTCGTGTTAAAATGAACTTTATTAAACTCATTTCAGACAGACGGTTGTTTTTCGGCATGTCATAAGAGGCCTTTGAAAAGCAAATTAGATTAGATGAGGCATCTCAAAATAGATAGGCTTATGTGTGCATGTTTCATATTTTCAGCCACAATTTTCAAGCCTATTAGCTACTCATGCATTTCACTGGTTCACTCTGTAAGTTCAGTAAGAGCTGCAGACTCCCACTGGACTATACTGTGACTTTGGCGTTTTTCCATCCATCAGTAACCTTAAAAATAAAGCTGCAAACTCAAACTGATGTTTGCACTGGAAAGAACTTAGTATCACAAAGTGAGATTCAACAGTCTGATATCTTTTGGAATATTCAAGTTTTCCTGGAAAATTATGAAGCTGGCTCCCTTTTAACTGGAGGAGATCAGCAGGTTAACTTCACAGTACAGCAGTGCGACTACTCACCAATCACATCACTGAAAAAAATGGGCCATCTCTCCTACAGAATCCTGAACTGAGTTTGTAATAAAGTGAGAACATGTACAAGTAAGACGTCGACGTGTGTAATCACTGTTTCTTCTGTTCTAGGTTTTCACTCCTACTAACACACAATTTATTTGTTTCAGAGATAACTAGGATTAAACTTGCTTTATGATACAGGCTGGTGAGCCTTGTCACTCTCTGTGGACAAAACTGATGCAGGTGGTCGTCTATCATCCCGTCCCCATCATATCAGAGGGAAAAGACGGGCGTGGCATCACAGCTGTCACGCCAGGTGAGCCAATTGAACCAATCAGACTTCCAGGCAGTCTACCCCCACAGTCTATGCAGTGTTTTAAAATAATCTACTAATGAGAGACTAAAGTTTACAAGGTGTCCTCCCACCAAACATACAAGCAGGGCTGAGTGATATGGCCAAAAAATAAAATCCCTGATATTTTCATACCATGTCGATGTTCAATTTTAATCATTTTTTTAAACTACAAAAGACAAAGGATTTATTTCAAATACTTTTTTCATTTTTCAAAGAGACATAAATTTCCCTATTGGAAATAACCTGCAAAACCTAGATTTAACCAAACTAAACCTTAAGTTAAGGTTTGATCGAACAAAGATGAATCCCCCAATATGGGATTAATAAAGAGCTGAGAGAGAGACGTATTCTACCGTATTTGCCCTGGTTAAAGGGAAAAATCAATTTTCATGATTTTCAATTTTTAACATTGTCCAAACAAATTAATTCAAATTTTGATTCAAAGTCAATTTATTGCTCAGCCCTACCTAAAAGCATGAGTTTGTAATGTGCAGAATCTGCACGTGGAGCCCTGCTGAGCTCATTTCGAACATCTTTCATCCAGAGAGGGTCTGGACTGGAAAGAGCAGGAGGGAAAAATCTAAGAAGAGATTGAAAGACTGGTGGAAGAGGGTAGAAGGAGTCCGACGGCAGGAAAGGTGGAAACTTCAGTCTGTCTGACAATACATATTTGTCTCTCCTCACTGCACTCGGCCTCTCCAAAATCAACACTCCTGATGTTTTTTCTAAGTGAAGGAGATATCTAGTCTGGCGGCGCCACCTTGGATGACCAGTCTGCCTGCTGTGGGTGAACTTTTGCCTGTCTGCTCCCCCACACCTCCTCCTCCTTTGCCCCTGCCACACCCCTGCCAGCTCCCCCTCCTACATGCTCATGGGCGCTGCGGTGCTTCTCTGCACGCCGCAGACCGCAGCACATAAATCCTGAGGGAATGAGCAGCCTGATGCGTCTCCTCAGAAATCAGCCCAAAAACACATTAAGTGTTAGCTTTATTCAATGAAGCCATGGAAAGAAGCACTATTTGAAATATATATTTCATGTGTTGAAACTTAAGGCTTAACTAATGTGTTTTTGCAGGGCAACAGTAACACTTAAGGGACCCTATAATTTACCAATCAGATTTTAACAAGACACTTTAACTGACCAGGAAAACCAAGAAAACACAACAAAGAGCATAACAAACAACAAAAAACAAGTAAAAAACAGGAAATATTTTAATTCTGCTCTTTTTTTCTAGTGTCTTGTTTGAGTGGCTTATGTTTTATAGAGCTGTTGTCAAAAAAGATCTTCAATCAGAAGAGGGCTGCATGATCTCACAACATCCCGGATACAATAAAGGGCCAGTAAACTCTTGCATTGTAAGGTAAGGGCAAACAAAACAAAACATAACACAAAGCCAAAAACAAAACCAAAAACAAGCAAAAGGGCTGGGCAATACATCGATTTTAAATCACAATTCGAATTAATTTGTTTGGACGATGTTAAAGAAATGAAAATTGATTTTTCCTTGGGGGATTCATCTTTGTTTGTTTAAACCTTCACTTAAAAGTGATTTAGTTTGGTTAAAGCAAGGGTTGCACTTTACTCCCAACAGGGAAATTCAACTGATTTTCCATCCAATTTAAGTCCACTACCTCTCCTCTGTACATTACAGTCAGGTGTAATGTAGCTTTTGCTGACACTTTCTAATGAAATGTTGCAAAATCTAATTAATTCGCTCCAAACTGTTGGGTAGATGTTTAATTTACATGTCCCCTTTTTTATGACATTTCAAAGTTTTGCTTCACATGCACTATAACAAAAAAAGCACAGCTGATATCGTCAGGGTTTTTGTTTCTCAGGCTCTCTGCAAAGCCTCAGAAGCTAAAGTGGATGAGGAAAGTGATCTTCAAGGATAAAATTGCTGGAATGCACCTTTAAGAAAACAACATTTGCATGAGACTAAAACAAGATATTCTGAAAGTTCAACACAACTGTCTGTTCCAAATGTTGGTCCAACAATCCAAGAACAAAAAGACAAGCTTTCAAATTTTTTCAAATTCTCTCTCTGCTGTTGCAAATCCTCCTCCTGTATCAGGCTGTTAGCGTCGGGTTGGACCTTGAACAACATGTGTGCATATTTTCAGACCCTCCCTTGGCGAGAGACATTAGTTCTGGCGCTGTCCAACAACCAATGCTTTGCAGGCAGTAAAGCAGCCAGGCAGGCAGTCCCTGCGCTGGGGATAACATTCCCACTTAATCTGAGCAGATGAATCCCATCTTATAAATGTGCACATGAGGAGAACAGAGAGGCATTCTTCAGCAGAAACAGTAAAATCAAACAAGACTTCTGCAGCCAAGACTAGTCCTGCAAAAACTCCTGCCAGGGCTGTTCTCAGATACATCCAGGGGAAAAGTCAGGCTCAGGTTTTTCATTTCAAATTTAAGAGTAAAAATAAAGGAGTAGTTTGACGTTTCAGGAAATACACGTGAGCATTTTTGCCAGGACTAAGAGCAGATTTACACCACTACACATCTGTCCATTCAGTGTAAGGAGACAGCCAGCTGTTGGTTAGCTTAGCCGAGCATGACTATAAACAGGCTAGCCTGTTTTTTTCTGAAACTGAAAAAAAAAATCAACCTACCAGCCCTTTAAGCTACATTTTTGTAGAAATTAAACAAACAGGATATAACATGTTAATTAGTAAGCTTTAGAGATGCTTGTAGGCAGTTTGCTATGAGCAGAGCCATGCTAGCTGTTTCCCACTTTACACTCTTTATGTCAAGCTAAGCTAACCAGCTGCTGGCTGGAGCTTCATATTCATTGCATAAACAGAGAGAGGTGTTTCTCTTCTTATCTAACTTCGTAAGAAAGTGCATTTTACCTGTTGCTGAACTATTTAATGACCAAAAATAGAACAAGCCTAGTTGTCTATAGACATGCTCTGTGAGGCTATACTTCTGTGTTATGCTAATACTAGCATGGTAACATGCTAAGAACGACAAGAAGGGCTAATGTTTACTATGATCTACTATTGTACTTTATCACATCAGAGTGCTAACAACGGCTCATTAGTTAGCTCTAAACTAGGGCTGTCAGCGCTAACTCGCTAATCACGAGCTGCTGTTTTGTCCCTTGAGGCACCCTTAGTCAAGCCGCCACAGCAGCTACTTGTTACTTGGCGCTAGAGTGAACGGCAGGTGATCAGTGAAGTCAGTGGGATTTGTACTCTGAATCAGAAGTTGTTGAGAGGTTTTCAGTCTGGATCAAAGTGTTGAACTGGCCGTCCAACAGCTGCTAACGAGGTTAAAAACTGTTCAGATGATGCAATCGCTCACGAAGCACTGCACCTTATCCCTCGCCAAAATGTAACGTTCCAGCAGCTCTTTTGCACCTCACTCGCTCATGCACGCATACAGTAGAAACCCGCTGCCAAACTCTGACTCCTGACCCCACAGCGACCTTGTGAGAGTGACCCGCCCCCTGGGGAGCGAGCAGCTGCCCTCAGCCTCTGTCTGATCACACTCCAGACTCAGGGAGCACAGAGATACACACACACAGACACAGTTAGCCTGCCAAAAAGAAAAAACAGGGCTTCCCCTGATTGTTTCACAGCCACGGAGAGAGACAAGCTGCTGCTGACCAACAGCGACAGCTGAACGGCCTTTCCCGCTCTTTTTTTAAATCCAGTCTGTTCAAATTCAAAGCAGCTAACAGATCTAACAAGATAACAAGCGGACAGATCCATCTACTGCAAGACAAAGACATCTATGTGAGTCAGAACAAAGCAAATAAACATCTTCACGAGTTAAAGATATCACTCGATGATAAAAGGCCCTTTGAAGTATAAAATATGCAAGTGTGACAAGCACTGCTGCTTTCTTCTCATTGAAGTCATCCACTGAGATTTCTTTCATGTCTAAAATAACTTAAATGACATTGTTCCCATTAATAACTTGTCTGGTTTGGGGATTTAACACAGCAGACAATTGGCAAAACATCTGGATCATCTAATTTTAGCGTCTTCTGCACAGTCAGACTGATTTAAGGATACATAATCAAAGTGAAGCCAGAGGTATTGGTGGAATTTTGCTGCAGAACTGTTTCCGCTTGCATCAAAAATGTGGACGAACGAGTCAAAGTCCCCGTCTGAGGCTCAGCAATTATAAATCTAAATGTCCGTAATGTGGCAGACAGTTTCTCTCCTGCTGCTGGATCTGTGAGAGTTTTCTTTCCTGTGTCAGCCTTTCCACTAATATTTCAAAGCTTTAACTACAGGTCAGCTGTGGAACAGACGTCTTCTGCACAATATCGCCTTTCATTCTGTAGTCAGACAGCTGGATGGATTTCAGTACTGAAGACAGTCATATGAAACACTCAGTGTGTCTCAAAGCAACTTCACATCTTATTTATTTTGAGAGAAAAACATCTTCCTCAAACAACTGACTGTTGATCTTCCACTGTTACCTTTCTTGAGCTGAACTGCAGCTGTACTGTATTTTCAGTAACATTTACTTTTAAGCCAAATCTTAAAGGATAATCTGTCAATATTCTATTTCTTTATTCTTACTGTCGTGTCTGTGTTTCCAAATCTTGATAAAACTTAATATTCAAGTGAAACTGCACTCCCCTACTGACCAAAGGCTTTTACTAAAGCATCAGTGACAACAGAGGCCATTAACTTTCACTGCTTTGAACATTCACAAAATTGCAGTCTATTTTAATTTAATTTAGATTGTACTTGAGCACCAACTGGTATTAATCCAAGCTTCAAATACTCTCCAACTAAAGCAGAATTTGCTCCTGTTTCAGTGACCTTTGCTACAAACAACAGTGTTCGACTACATAACACTGAAGTGCAATTTCAAACCCACATTAAAAGATTTATGTGCAATGTGCACTTCAGCGAGAATGCATGGTGGAAGGAAAAGACTGGTGGAAGGTATTGAAAGACAGAACACATTATTGGTTTTGACATTTTCATGACATTTGCTGACATGACAAAATGTAAAATCTTTTCACATTTTTAGCAGTTCACCATAGTGAACATCAGATTGATAACATTTTATTTAATGTGTGAATATTTGAGATATTTTGGTACTT
Organism: Acanthurus reversus; assembly: GCA_029823135.1. Lineage (NCBI taxonomy): Eukaryota > Metazoa > Chordata > Actinopteri > Acanthuriformes > Acanthuridae > Acanthurus > Acanthurus reversus. The sequence continues at coordinate 31,052,411 of JAPXVT010000002.1, read as the reverse complement.
AAAGCTGCAGTTGGTGAGTGTAAGGTTACATCAGTAACTTTCTTGGGCTCTATTTGGAAAAATATCATAATAACCACAGACAGCTGTTAGTAAGTGACGTGGTCTGAGAGTACGGCGAGATCTCTATTTCCCATCATGCCTCTGTATTCAAGATTAGTAAAAACTGCATCGTTGCCGTTATCTTTGCCAAATCAATGACGCTCTCTGCACTCTCTGTCTTAACTTGCTGGTCTACGCTGCGCATCTTATCAACAGGTGATGTCACTATGAGTTGATTAGCTGTTCGTGCTTCATGCTCTGACTCGCCTCTGCTGACTACAGAGTGTCTTCAAGCAACACTGTCAGTCAGCTCAAGCTCGAGCTGAGATGGACCAGTTCACTATGCTGCAACTTTCCCTGCAACCATGCCGTCTCAGTTCAAACTGGACTTGGAAGAGAGAGTGACAACAAACGAAATAAAACGCGAGCCGGAGCAAAAACAGGGAGGGAAGGCCGCAGCGGAGACGCTACAGCTAATGTTAGCTTTTTAGCTTGTTAGCAAAAGTTACCAACTGCAGCTAAAAACAGATTAAAAAAAAACATTTTATATTGATTTCAATCATTGCCATCCATCTCTGGTTTGATAAGTTCAACATTTTTATGATTAGTTCATTGATTAAAAAAAAAAAAAGTGAGTGCAAAACTGCCCATTTTTCTTTGACTTCAGCTTCAGTGTTTTACATGATGGTAAACTGAACATTCTCGTGTTCTGGGCTGTTAGTTGGTACAAAAATATTAGAGCACTTCACCTTGGTTCGGTAAAATTGTGATAGATCGCTTTCATCATTTCCTCTATTACAAAGACTAAAAAGAATGATATCTTAATCATAACAATCAAAAATGAGAATAAGTGTAAGTTCCAGGCCAATGACTTCAGAAACTTTATTTGGTGACAATTTAATTAGTTCTTAAGTAGCATATATACAATTTCCAACTGTCACCACTGACTCTGTAACTTATATCAAACTGTTTGCTGTCCGAAGGTTAACAGTCTGGCAGCTGACAGCAGACTGTTAATGCTCTTTCCTAAAACTACAAATTCGAATCTGTCTCGAAGCAGAGTTTTAATGTGGTTTGTTGCTTTAGCTGTTTTCCACAC
>JAPXVT010000002.1:30679757-30700503 GCA_029823135.1 Acanthurus reversus | reverse complement strand
TCTGTGGTTGCGTTATGGCTGCTTTGTGTGTGTGTGCCTGCGCGTTTGTGTGTAGGTGTATGTGTGTGTGTGTGTGTGTGCGTGTGTCTGTGTGTGTGTGGGGTGCTTGGCAGAGGTTCATAGAGGGATTTGGCGGTGTATTGCGTTGAAATTTCGGATCAAGTTGCAAGTTTACTTTCACTTTCGCCAAGTTACCCACTGGAGCTTTAAACTTTGTTGTTGTGTGAACAAACGGCCAAAACGCAACAGTATTTTGCTGAGGGGTTTTTTTTGTTTGTTTTTGTTTTTGTTTTATGTTTCAGTGTAAATAGCCCCTAAAAAATAAACAAAAGAAAAATATTCCAACTTTAGGTCCATTTACTACCTTTGTGAAGCCGTCGTGTGCTTCTCACGGTCTTTATCAGTAGATGAAGTTTGCTCAAATGGCATGGAGATGGTTTGCAACATGACCTAATATGGTAGGAGCACGACTGAGCCATTTCCTTGGCATCTAAGCAAACCTTAAGAGCTAAAAAGTGGACTGTCCAAGGTCCAGAATAAACCTTCATCCTCTAGATGTGTCTGTTTAGTTTAGTTTAACAAAAGAAAAAACGAAAGGCTCAGATATGCCCAAGCTTGTTCAGATTAGCACAGGAAAGTCTAACCTTTCCATTACAGTCTTTGATGATAATTGCAGTCTGTCTCCCTGCTGCAGTGGAACAAAGACAGTCCTCGTTGTCATCACTTGTCTCACCCGAGGTGTTTTTCCATGCTGTTGCAGGAGTGCGATGCAGGTTACACTCGCTCCAGTTCTGGCCTTTACCTGGGCACCTGTGAGAGGTGTGACTGCAACGGTCACGCCACCAGCTGTGACCCGGAGACCGGCAGGTGTCTGGTAGGTTTGCTGGTGCTCTTCTTCTCTCTCAAGTCTTTGGCAGCAATGAAACAGCTTTGATCTCTGCAATGGAATGTGCTAATGGTTTCCTGGCAAATCCCAACACGTGAAAACACATTCACAAGTACTGTATAGTCAACGGTTCCGGGGATCTTACTTCTTTTTTTTTTTTGCATATGTCCCGACCAAAAGCAATGTCTTCATAACACTGCTGGGCCAAGGTGTGAGAGATGTCAGACTGGTTTCTATGGAAACCCTGTGACTGGCGGTGCTCAGGCCTGCCAGCCCTGCCCCTGTCCTGGAACCTCCTCCAGCAACCAGTGAGTTCATGCCTTAAAGTCTTTCCAGCTTGTGTCAGTTTCATTCAACTTTTCTGTTCTATGCCAGAGGGCAACATGAACTGTGTGCAATGCTGGAGGTGCAAAACAGCTTTAGTCAAAAGCCCACTAATAACCAGCGATTAAAATACAAGTGAGTAATGCCAAAAGTAGCATCCCCATGATGTGCATGGCCTTCTGTCCGCACAGGTTCTCTTCCACCTGCTATCTGGATGCTGATGGTCAACCGACCTGTGACAACTGCCCCCCTGGATACACCGGCCGACGCTGTGAACGGTACGTCTCCCTCCTTCTCTTTCTGCTTTTCCTTTCCTTCTTTCTCCCTCTCATGTTTCCTTGGACCCTGCGTGGTTTTGGGGGTTACTGGGTGGGCCGGCAGCAAGGTTAGCAGGGGCTGGCAGTAGCACCAAGCAGTTTCATCCACAAGAAAGGGAACCAAGCATGTCTGTGGTTGGCATTTCTCTTGTTTGTTTTTTTTTTGTCCTGGCAGTTATGATCAAGTGGTGTCAGTCGAGGGATGGGAGATGCAACTCAGGGCCACCCATTCTGACGGACCTGTGAAGTTTAGCACTGTGTGCTGGTGGATATTGTTGTCTTGGATTTATTGATTTGCAAAATGTGAGGTCATGTCTGCTGTGTTGTAATAATGTATCTTTGGTAAAGGATAAGGGGTCTTCGGTGATACTGAGAATGTCATCATCCAGAGTTTTACTCTCTGTGGAAAATACATTTTCCAAAGGAGACATAAGATTGCTGTATGTCCGGAGGAAACCTTTAGTTTGTTTGGCTTTCTTCTGTCCTTGGCTTTACCTCTAGAAGTCTTCTCAGAGGTTGCTTTCTGCTTCAGCTTTGCGCTTTGCTGGTATAGAAATTTTGAGGTGTTGGTTCATGTGATCTCTGTCTGTGCACAGACCGAATGTATTTTCTGGGTCTCTACAACATAAATGTAGATGTGGCATTTATGAAGACTCCTGTCTGGCTAATCAATCTTTGCCGCTCCAAGGGCAAAGATGACAAGGTGACTTTGGTGGAAGACGCAACATACAAATAATATATTGTTTGAACGTCTTTGCCTGCATCATGCCTGATTCTGCTGTTTTGACATTAAGAGAAGAGATACCATCTGCGGACAGTTGTGGAGACCCTTTCCTGGACAAGCCATTAGAAGGCCTCCTACCTATGGGATGCGGACCTGAAGCAGTGTTCAATTTCAGCTGGGAGAAAGACATCCAGCAGTTTGGCAGCGGAGATAGCACGGATGACCAGTGGCCTACCACTGTCGGAACAATCGCCATCCCTACAAGGACTTTGCTGTCTACTGCAGCTCACCATCGCACCACTCGTTCCACTACAGCAGCTCGGCTGGGCATCTTCTCTGTTACCCCCAACAGATCCGCAACCAGACTCCCACCACGTTTCACACCCAGCACAGAGAGCAGACACTCCAGCTTCCAGCACCTGCTCCGGCTTCACCTGAACACCTTTAACCAGCGCCTGAGCATGCTGGAAAAAAACACTCTTGATATGAAGGACAGCATTCACAGTATTGAGGACCAGCAGAGTAATCTCAACTCTAAGCTGAAGGAGCTTATCACCATCCAGGCAGTTGGAGACAAGAACCAGAAGGTTACTGAGCTGGAGAAGAGCTACTCGGACATGGATGCTCGTCTGAGCAGACTGGAGGGAAGATTGGAGATCCTGATTGACGGCTTCACTGCATTGGCTCAGGAGATGAACAGGATGAAACGTGCTAGACATACTTCTCGGTCTGCCCAAGAAAAAAGGGCTCTGCCCTCAGTTGCCACTGTCCTTGTACTCCCAGCGTACTCGACACCTCGGCCTTCAGCTGGAAGTAAACCCACTGAATCGCCACTCACCAGTAGAGCCACAGCGCCTAAAAGCATCCCTACCCCGGGCCTCCCAGCAAACAAACCCACATCTGCTCCTCGGAGAGGGAAAAAACATAAAACAACAGCCACAACTACATCAGGAAAAAATATTCAACCAGTCACAAGGTCAACAAAAAGTCAAGTTTCAACAAGGTCAGAAGTCAGGTTGGACACCCCCCCTAGTGAGCTGAGGACTACTTCAAAATCTACATCTCAGTCTACAGTGAAGTTTGAAACAAAAAGGCCAGAGGGTAGAAGGTCCACTGTGACAGCACACCGTCTTTCAAAACCAAGCAAAACCAAACCAAAGCAGGTTAAAAAAGAAGCAACAATCACTAAATTTCAACTAGAGCCGCCATCTCACAAATCAAATGCTACCAAGCCTGAGGTGGATAATAAAAAGAATTCTGCATTACCTTCCAAAAACAATGGACAGGACAAGGCGGTTAGATCGGATGCACCGGTTTCAAAAACAGTTCATGGGGATGGAAAGTCTGCAGAAGGCAACTCAAAGAAATCAAAAAAGCCACACAAGAGTAACACTAACTCTCACAAAACAAAGAATTCCACGACAACCATAACCGCAAAACCTACCAAGGTCACAACTACACAGACATCCAAAACAACCGAAAAAAGGAAGTCTGCTTCCCCTAAAACCAAGTCTACTACTGCAAAGTCTAACACAGCAATGAAAAGGAAAAAAAGTGCTCCTAAAACCAAGGCTACCACTCCTCAGAGAGTTACTAAAAAGCCCCAGAAGAAGAAATCAAACACTCGTTCTGGTGTGTTGGACATCCTGCAGCTCATAAACAGAGATCAAAAGCCGGTAAAGCAGAAAAAGAATCAAGACGGTTCTCTTCATGTTGTCTTGGGAAGGCTGGCCATTCCTATCAAAATTATTCCTGATTACTAGGGAATAATGTTTCATTATTTTCATTCTTATAGTTCTTTTTATGTTTAGACCCTGATATTTATGTCTGTTACTGTAACCACGTCAATAGAACTTTATGAAGGGACTGATTTTATGACACTGTGTTATTTCAGAGGGACTTTCCAGATGTTAAATGCCATCGTAATGTGGTGCTATGATTTTATTACTAATGGCCTGTAAGGTGTGTTTATGTTACAGTCAGAACTATTGCACAGAATTCTGCTATGAAGAGATGGCATGGCATTAGTACCTCTTTTGTGTAAACATTTGTCCATTGTGTTATGGCCAACTACCTCAAGTTTTTCAGTCACCCCTGACCTTTTCATTCTTATGCTTGCTTCCTGTTTAGACATAAATATGTCTGTTCAGGTCTTTAAAAGGATATGTGTTGGTGTTCTGGAAAAACCTTTTCACCTCCATCTCACCCTGTGTTTTAGGACAAAGTTACATTTTATTTGCAATTTATTCTTTCTGTGCCGAGTCAAACTGATGAAATGCCACAAAATTTACTGCAGACATTTATGGTCTCCAGAGGATAAATTCTAATGGTTTTGGTAATGCTCCTTCTTTTCACTCAGCACCACCAGTAGGTCAAAATAAAGAATTTGTCCAAAACTTCAGCTTATGACCAAATACTTGACTAATAAGTGTGTTTGCGTACATATCTATGATTTTCTTTCATGCAATGCAAAGTGTATCATGGACCAGCTTTGTTTTTGCTGCAAAGGTGTCATATAATCTCATGGGGGATGGGCAAGTGGTTGGCATGACACCAAAATAAAAGCACTCATTCATTTATTCATTCATACTTGAATGCTTTCAATTAGCATCAACTATGCATGTCTTAAGTGTTAGGTAGCAAATGTTAGCATGCTAAAATGCTATACAAAAGCATTTAGCATCACATTTCATGCCAGTTAGGTTATGGTTGCTAGGGTTACCTTGGAGTAAAAGAGACATTATAGGCTAATGGTGGCTGTAGACAAAACCTCATGGGTTCACCAAAAGCAGTAGAACTCCATCCTCTAAGGACCGGTAATTTCCACGGTAGATTTAAATGAAATCCTGTCTTTTGTTTTGGCAATCTGAGAACAGTTTTTCTACGGGTCCAAAAACTTTATTTACATCAGTTGACACAAATGTCCACCATTGAACATGCTACATTAAATGATATTGATATTACTTATGTAGCTGTTGATATTTTGGTCCAATGGAGCAGCAGAGGAAAGATCAGATGTGCCTGAAAAAAACTGATTAATCTTCTGGGGACAATGAATATCCATAGTCAATTTTAAGGCGGTGTGGCCAGGTTGTTGTGAGATGTAAGCACTGGATGCTTTCCACCCAATATTTTCACTAGCAGCGCCGTGGATTACTGTTTAACTGAAGAACTGTCATATCATCAGTGTTAAGAGAAATGTCACAAATGCATTGACCCAGTTTTTAAGGTAATATCTGTCTTTTATAGAAGAAAAGTTCAATTGTTTTGGGGATAGTCTAGTTTATTTTAATGTGATGTGAGACAACTGTTTGAAATGTTGAGTTCATCATGATCATGTCCTTTCTTAGTAGCCTTAAGTCAAGAACAATTTTAGCATTTTCACATGGCCGTACCTATTGTGATGTAATTTCTATTCCACCAAATAACACTGACTGGAAGGACTGAGTTAACCACACTTTAGAAACCACTGCACATCTCAGGATTTAGTTTGAATAGGGTTTCCCAAGGCAAGTTCATAGCATGGAAGTCCTCTTGGTGGCTGTTGACCTGCGGACCTGCCAGAGGACAGGTGAGGTAAGACTGACAGCAGCTGTCCTCAGGGAAACCTGCACAGATCTTTGGTTGGATTAGCCTTTGCTCTGGTGGCAGGGGCCTTGTTTGCTTGGGTTGAAGGCGTATTGCTTTGCTGTTTCGCAATATCAGAAGTAACTTTCTCTTTATCAGTTAAGCATCTTCTGCTGTGGCTAGTTGTTTAAACTTTTCTTACCTCTGCTTTTTTCTTGTAACAGTTTTGCATTTGTTAAGCTTTCATTTTTTGGTGATATTTTTCTGATTCTTTGTTAATGTTAATGTTTCTGTTCCTGTGCAAAGGTGTTCCTCAGTTTCAGCTGTACAGAGTCACACTCATATGAGAGATGGAATCAACATCTGAGACATGTTGACTGTTATATCAGCCACTATGCTTTATCCATCTCTAGTGCAAGCAATATTTTGTAAAATTTTATTCTCTTGGCAAACTGTATTCAGTGCAGAAGCTCAGTGTCTGGAACATCATGTGAATGCAAGACTTGTGTTTAGCAGAGGTGTGGACTTGAGTCACATGATTTGGACTTGAGTCCACACCTCTGCTGCAGACTCAGTTCACAGTTTGATGACTTAAGACTTAAGACTTGACTTGACATGCAACTCGACTTGGAAATTTATACCAGTGACTCATGACTTTACTTGATCTTGAGCCTGTGGACTTAAGATGCCTGATACCTTCCCCCAAGCCCAAAGATTAAAAAGTAGTATGTCTAAAAAGTGCCATGAATCAGTTATTGCCCCTTAGTTTGAACAATCAAACAGCATCCAGTCAAGTTGCAGAAGAGAACCATGAAGAACTAGCATTGTGTTGCTGAGGTCTGATTGGTGAAAATAACACCAAAGGCAGTCTTGTTGGCGTAAATAGATGGCGTTCAACAAGAGACAAGTATGCTTTGCAAAATGCAAAACTTGCTGCTTGAACATTTGCAGACAGTAATGCAACAACTTCCAGACTTCAGAGTCGAGGCTCTGTTTTAAATTCACCACGCAGAGTGAATAGCACATTATGACTTGTTGAGGACTCAAAACTTTAAATTTAATACTTTGGATTTAATTTGGAATTTGACCATCTTGATTTGAGAGTTGACCAAGGGCTTGTACAAACACTCAAAACTAACTTGTGACTTGCAGAGTGCTGACCTGAACCTAATGTGTTCAGTGCGTGCATGTGTTCTTACTGGATAGATGGATGCAAAGCAACTGTTAGTATGTCCCCCGTTCATATGACTCAGTCCTTTGTTTGTGGTTGACATCAATCTCGGGGTCAAGAAGACTCCCAAAAGGACACAATTCATCAGACGTATCACCTCTTGCAGACTTCCGAGCTTCCTGTCTCTTTGTGCTTTGGCTTAAAACTTGAATCGTCCTTGTCTGGAGAAATTTACTTTAACACATTGTCTATTTTTGTTTCAGATGTGCCGCAGGATACACTGGCAACCCCCTGCTCGGACAGAGATGTAGTGTTGGCAGCAATGAAGTCAATGGTACAAGCTTTACTTTGATTCAGGAGCAGATTTTGTTCCAACTCCCTTATTTTTAATTGACAAAACAAACAAAACAAAAATTATTTGCTTGATGCAGTTAATTTTTAATAAATTGTCTGTGAGTAAAGAGCCTGTACCATACTGTAACTATCTTCTCTTCTGTTCTGTTTAAGGTAACTGCTATAACTGTGACCAAAGAGGAAGTGAAGGCTGCAATGGTGGTGTGTGCCGCTGCAAGGTGATCAAAAGAAGACACGTGCATTTGCCATACTGGAATGGACTGATTGCCTTTTATCTCATTTTTTTGATGCTGTGTTGCAGATGAACGTTGAAGGCCCATCTTGCTCCAACTGTAAGTCTGGAACCTTCCATCTCAGCCCGGAAAACAAAGACGGCTGCCTGTCCTGCTTCTGTATGGGCGTCACCCAGCAGTGTTCCAGCTCTACCTACTACCGGGACCTGGTAAGTCCTTTAGGTGGCAACAGTGCAATGTAAATACTGACAGAAAAGATCATTTCAACTTCTGAACAACCAAAGCACATGTAAGTTTGCATTGGATAAAGCAGTAAAGCAGTCACAGAAATCTTATCAGTAAATGAGCTAAACATTCTCTTCAAAGAGAAAAGATGTGTGTGGTCTAGTTCCGCCCTTATCACACCAGCATTGCGTGGTTCCATTCTAGCTTATTTTTGCTCATTCAGTCAACTCCCAATTTCATAAGATGCCTTTGCCTCCTTAGATAAATACGAAGAAAATTAGCTTGGACTCTACAAAGCAAGACCCATCAACATGTAGGGCCCAACTTTTTTCGCTAAAATGTTCAAGCAGTCAGAAAAGTGAGCCCCATGTGTCCAATTAAACCTTTTTTCCCTTTTACTGTATCTTCAACTAGTGCTTGATTGCATTTTTAAATGTGCTTTTGCAGGTGACCTCAGTCTTTTCTCCAGGAAACTTCCAGGGATTCGCTCTGGTGAACCGTCAGCGCACCAACCGCATTTCTACTGGATTCACTGTCGAGGTTTCCACCGAAGGCACCCAGCTGTCATACAGCAACTTTGACTACCTGGGACAGGAGCCTCATTACTGGCAGCTTCCAGGGGTCTACCAGGGAGACAAGGTCAGTGTAAAGAGCGCACACAGTGGTTGGGTCACCAGAAGAAGCCCAAGCAAGACCCCAAACCCCTTATCAACCTGTAAGATGCATATGAGAAGGGCAGAGCATCATCATGAGAAACATGTAGACCACTCTTATTCTATTGCTGTCTCCAGTATGCTGCTTTGTCTTATTTCATATCTCGGCCAATCTTTCTTTGCTTTTTCATGCTGCTGTCTTCAGCTTTCTTTACCTTCATTGCTACATTTTGTTTCATCTTAAATCTGTTTTTCAACAAGTTTAAAAATGTCCACAGACCTCCCGGCCCCAGTGTTCTAGTACATAACATAGCTGTTTATGTTTTTGTGTTTGCCCCTCCACTCTTTATAGAAAGATTCTTTCCTCTCTCGCATGAAACGAGCAGAGCAGGTACAGTGATGCCAGTCAGTGGTTGTCATGATGTGACTGTAGTGTGAAGTACAGTGTTGTCTGGCATGTTTGAAGTAAGTGATGTGGCATTATGCGTAATAAGGAATGGCATACATGCAGCACTTTTTATGTGGTGGATTCATTATAGATGCATATCATGTTTTATGGTTTTAATAAATCTTTGTTCACTGAATTATTTATTAGAAGCATGGTATTTTACATAAGCGTATGCAGTTTCTATGGAAGCTCTGAAAGGCAAGAAGAGGTGGAAATGCTGGACAATATTTCTAGAATATTATTTTTTTCTTATTGTGAAAAGGGGAGGGCTCGGAAAGTAATTGTTCTTTTAAATTATTCACAAAAATTAGTTTAACCTGAATTCATGAATGACAACACCAAAAGAACAAAACATATGTTAGCAAAACTTAAATAAGATGATAATAAAATAAATTTAGAACTTAAAAGGCCTTTGTTCCACCTGTACTCAAGCCATAAACACAGAAGGGAAGATTTGGATCAGCAAACAGAACGCCAGATTTTTTTTCTTTCTTTTTTTTTTTTAACTTGCCTTTCAGGGCCTCCGTAGCTTGCGGCTGAAGTTGCCCAGTAAGCCTTCAGCTTTGACCAGTTTGCCACTTTCTGCTCTAAATCACAAGACCCATGTAAATGGATTGATCATTAATGGTCCATTTAAGAGCTTCATACAGTTAAACTTTGCCTGAATAATACTACCATAACACTCCCAAATACCATCAGTTCAGTGATAAGGAAGGTGATCAAAGAGCTTGTTTTATTCACATCAATAGAGTGACTCACACTTGCCAGAGGAGCAGCTCAGGAAGGATGCTTCCATTTGGAACCTCATGGCCTCTGAGCGTAAAGACACCCACAGATCCAAAAGAGCTAGCCAGGTATTTGGTATGAATGGCGCCATAGATTGTTGTAATGAAAGCAAAACTCACACAGCTAATAAAAGTACTTGTGCACAATGTTTCTGTCATTGTAAGCTAACATACTGAGAGTTTGTGGACACCTATGGAGATGAATCTCTTTTGTTCATAGATGTAGTGCCAGGGCCTGACCGATGTCTGTTCGACGATATTACAGGCTGATAATGGCCTGTCGCAGATATATTGGTATTGCTGTTTATCTTCCATGTGCAGATATTACCTCTAAACCGTCACTGAAGGCCAGAAATAAACGCTTAGACTAGTAATTATCAGCCAATATATCGGAAATTTTTGCTTCCTAGTATCGGCACCGGCCCAAAAAATCCCATATCGGTCAGGCCCTAGTAACAGCATGGAGTATCACCTCGGTTCGATGAAGGTTGACTAAAGGCCAGTTCATACTTTCCACGTCTGCATGTCCACAAGGATCTGCTCTGGTATACGTATAAATCCAGTGACTCATGACTTTACCCTGCTGCCCTGGTATATGTAAAAATCGTCATCCACCTATGTCTGCGAGGGTCCGCGTGGGTCCACGCTGACCCGTCTGCGGACGTCCACCTGCAGCCCAAAATTTGTGACCGAAATTGTGACAGAATCCTGCTTTGAAAGGCAAGCTCTTTCACAAGTGTGAATAAAGCAGTGTTTTTACTTGACTTAACTGTAGAGAAAACACTGATTCACAGCAACATTTCAAACTAAAAGATTTCTCATTTCGTTCAACAACAACAACAACATCAAAAGAATATAATTTCTCCCATTCAGGTAAGAATGTGCTCTCTTGTCTGCAGAACCTTATTTTTTTTTCTCCTGTTGTCTCTGCCTGGATGACACAGATGTAGTTGTAGCTGCAACATTAGTAATGTTAGTCTGGCTAAAAATCTTTTCTTTATTCTGCTACAGTTTGCCCCCTGCATGTCACATATCACACCAGACTGGCGCAGACCTTTGTTTTAGTATGAATGATACCGCTTTCCAAGTCCGCACGAGCAGACGAGTCACGGACCCACATTGTGGAAAGTATGTTCAGGCCTTAAGCAGGAGCATGTTGTCAGGCTCTGCGTGTGCGTTTGCATGTGTGTGAATCCCAGAGAGGTCTGAGTTGGCATAAAAATTCTCAGGAGAGTTTTAACAGTGCAAGAAGTCGTCGATTTTTTGTGTTTTATCTGTGTGATGAACAATTCACCAAAGCATTGTTGTGCCTCACATCTAATCATCATAGACTCAAAAGCATGACTTAGCATGTTCACCCTCTTACAGTGATGTACATCAGTGTACATCATGGAAGAACTAAATTCTAAACCCCACCTCCGTCATTTTGACTGTTTCCATGGTTACATATCTCCTGTATCTGCGGTACCGCACTTTTCCACCTCCTCAGGCTGATGTCAGACAGCTGGATGCAGAGGTCTGGGCGCTCCTCTCTAACTTCTCCAGTGGACGAGCTCGTTCCCCTCCTTTCTTTCCCTCCTCCTCTAAATCCTCCTCCTCTTTCTCTTCCTCTTCTTCATCCTCTTCCTCACGGTTCCCTACTTCCTCTTCCTCTTCCTCTTCCCGATGGTCTGTGCGTCACCTGAGCCCCCCTTCTCCTCCGTCTGGTGTCTCCTCTTCAGTTAGACCAACCAGACCCCAACCCTATTCCCCAGGCCACAATCCTCGTCTGCAGGTACACTCAGTCACAGATCGCAAGAGGTCTACCAGGCTTTTTGTTTCTCCATCGTGTTGGTGACTTCTTGTATTGTGTATTCTTGTAACAGAGCAAGAACACACTGAGCAAGACTTCTTCTTCTGGGGGTAGCAGTAAGGTAGCGTGGCATGACTGCAACTTGCTGGATTGGATGGAAACTGTCATGCTGTGTTCAGCTGTAGAGCTTTAAAAAGTTTATTATTAACCAACTGTCCTCAATTTAGCCAGGGCAGTTAATATGTAATTCAGAAACTTGCAACAGCACCCAGCAGATTAAAGTCGTGATCTGCTGAAGTTGTGCAGAAAAGATTCATTTATAGTTACCAAAAAATGAATAATGTTTTCAGAGTTTGACTGAGTGGTAGCTTCCCTTGTTAAGCAAATAGCTCCCACTCAGTGCTGTCACTGTAATTGTCCACTTGAGAGAAACACTGGTTTTACAATAGTCTGTCATTATATTGTCTTGTTGAAAACTCTCAAGCTGTCATTGTGTCATTATTGACGGTGGAAGTTTTTGTTGTAGTTGTCAGACTTGATGCTGTTATGTCAGTAGCTGTCAGTGGAGCCTTTAACAGCACTCCTACTAAAGAACACGTACTTAAAGGAGTTTAGCTGTGTGTCACACGTTTGTCCTGAGTTTCTTGTAAGACTTCACTCCTCTCGTGCTTGCCTGCTTGACCTGCTTCTCTGCCTGCTTGTGATTTAGTTTCGCTGCCCTCTCTTTCCAGCTGTGGCTTATTTTCTTATGCCATTCCTTCCTCTTCTGCCTCTCAGTACGCTCTGGTCTACAAAGGTTTCAGCTTGCACCAGGATGATCTGCTCTACTGGCAGCTCCCGGCGCAGTTCACAGGGGACAAGGTAACTGTGAAAAGTTTTTGGTAAAGTCCCCTCCTGACCTCTGGTTAACGTTTCACGGTCACAGAAACTAGGGCACCTTTAATATCCTCCATCCTCCCCTCATACTCCCTTCTCTCCGTTCCCTCACATAATCACACTCCCTATTCCCTTTTAAGTTTGTCCCGACCCTCCCTCTAAGTGTCCTCTCTCTGTTCTACATGATCTCATCTGTAGTAAGACAGGCTTGTGCCACGTCACCATGACAAGCGTAAGAGTTTTTACGCACACCAGCGACTGTTACATACAGGAAAATTAGAAAGAGAAACTTCAGATATTCCCTCTTCCCCTCAGGTTTTACTTGTTTTGCTGCATACAGCATTTTATTTAAAAGTTTATAAAATAGAGCCCAATTGATATATCAGTTTGTCAGTATCATTGGCCAACATTGGCCTGTTGCAGATGTGTCAGTATCAGTGTATAAGTTCTCTGATATTTGCAGATTTTAAGGCCAGAAAAAATGCTTGGACTAGTGATTTAAAATGGTGTAATGGTATATGTCATTTGTCCAGCAGAGGGTGGTACGCTGTTTACCAACTAATAAATTAAGTGTTTACCATTTAGTGCGCTGATGTTTGGAATAAAGTTTATTAAAATGCAAGATGTACTGCCTCCATTAGATATCTTTGTCACAAGTATTTGAAAACTACATTCAGCCGATACTGTATATACTGTGTTATATACACCGACACACTGGATATCAGAATATTCTTTTTCCCTAACATAGGCATCAGTGCTCAATATCCCATATCAGTTGGGCTCCAGTATGAAATTCAGAATTGTTTATGTAACAGTACATGGCTTCTTCAGTGATTTAGTTTTGCACTTCAGTGATGTTTGGGGACTCAAGAAAATGAGTTTTTAAAAAAATGAAAGAAGCCAAGATGTCCTGACTTTCAGTCTCTAGCATTGGTCAAGCTCCTACTACTCCCATAATGCAACTGGATGTATTTCATTGTTTTATGTTAAATATTTTAAACCTCAGCCAAGGCTCAGATAACCCAGATGACATCACTGCACCATCAGTAGGTTTATGTTTTCATTTTTAGAAAGTTCCCTCCAGAGTCACAGAACATATTGTTCTGTAAAACTGTTGTCACAGGTTGATGAGTACTCCCCATAATGAGTAAACTAAATCCTGTTGGCATGGTAACTGTCACATGTTTAAAGAAAATTCACTCCTTTGCATCAGTGCATCAGATGTGATGCAGCTGCACACACTGTGTTGCCTCAAGTGGCCATCTGGCATTAATGTTTGCAGCTCTGTTTGACCTGGCAAAAGATGTAAAGCCTCTTCTTACTAACCATGTTTTAGGTGGGGTCTTATGGTGGGAAGCTTAAATACACCATCTCTTATGTGGCTGGTCCAAGAGGAACACTGCTGGATGACAGCGACATCCAGATTATTGTGAGTATTTCTCCCCTCCGCTGACTCTCGTTTTTCCTTCATGGTTACATGTGTTTGTAGCGTTTGCTCACCCGCCACTGTCGTTCCTGCAGGGTAATGACATCACTCTGGTAGCCCGTCGGCCGTGGCAGAGGAGGCAGCAGGGCAACAGAGAGACTCACCAATTTGAGGTTGTCTTCAAAGAGGTGAGCGACTCATAAGGGCACTGCTGCTGCTGCTGGTGAACACAAATTGTTTCAGCAAACACCTGACCTGCTGAAGTGACCCATAACCTAATGTGGCCTCTGGCTTCTTACATTTCAAAATAAAGGGATTACAAAAAGATGGTTTTCTGTATTTTGTATTTGATATTAAAATTTGTTTTTTCCCCAGGAAAACTGGCGCCGTCCTGACGGCATGCCCGCCACACGAGAGCACCTGATGATGGTTTTGGCTGATCTGGATGACATCCTGATTCGAGCATCCTATTCCACTGAGATGAGGTCCTCCAGCATCTTCGACATCAGCATGGAAGTCGCAGTTCCTAACTACAGCGGCTTGGCACAGGCCCTGGAGGTGGAGCAGTGCCGCTGCCCGCCTGGATACCAGGGACTCTCTTGCCAAGTAATTATTGCTTGTGAACTTCTCAGAATTCTCCTGAATGAAGGCTTATTGTGCTTTGTTTTAAATGCTACCTGATGTGTGGTATCATTGTCTAAATCTCAATGTCTCTTTCAGGACTGTGCAC
This sequence comes from Acanthurus reversus, assembly GCA_029823135.1. Taxonomy (NCBI): domain Eukaryota; kingdom Metazoa; phylum Chordata; class Actinopteri; order Acanthuriformes; family Acanthuridae; genus Acanthurus; species Acanthurus reversus. Next base: position 30,685,992 of record JAPXVT010000002.1, on the reverse strand, counting down.
CTGGTTATACTCGCACAGGAGGAGGTTTGTACCTCGGCCACTGTGAGCTCTGTGAATGCAACGGCCACTCTGACTCCTGCCACCCTGAGACCGGCATCTGCACGGTATGAAGCACGACACTGATACTGCTCTTGCTGTTGCTACGTTGTGGTTCCCTGACGAGATGCACAGATCACTAAATATATGCCTCTCCTTGCAGAGTTGCCTGCACAACACTCAGGGGGAGCTCTGTGAGCAGTGCGCTCCTGGCTTCTTCGGTGACCCCACTGTTGGCACTCCAGAGGACTGCCAGCCCTGCGCCTGCCCTCACACTGACCCAGACAACCAGTGAGTCCTGGCACAGATACCAAGACCTCACATTCCACCTCCATTTATAGCTCAAGACAACTCTGCGTCCAGCTCACTTGCGTTTGTTTACAGCAAATTCTAGTGTCTTGCAAATTCATTTCCATTATTAACTCATTTCCTGTCAACTCACATGAAATATTGTCTTTACTTCCCCCTCTGAATCCATGTGATTTTGTATCTGCTCGTGCTCCATTTTAGTCTAGATTTTGTGCCAATAACATGCTACAGTATATTAAAGAAAGAGTCATTAAAATGAGACCGTTCCGGGCTGCTGCTTCCAGCACAAATTCACCAGTTTTTTTTAATCAAGCGTCGTGTTTTGTTTCCTTTGCCAATCAACATATTCATGGCTGACTCTGTGATATTCCTGGAACTCGTTAAATTACCTCAGAAAGATCGTCTCAGTCAGTTCACAGCAAAACATGAATGCAACACTAAATTACTTGTTAGGTTTTGTCTAAAATGAACTCGGTTTCTGCACATAAACTTAGCTTCTTGTCTCTGTGTGTTATTCTTGTAACAGGTTCTCCCAAACCTGCGAGAGCCTTGGAAATGGAGGCTACCAGTGTACTGCCTGTCAGCCCGGCTACACTGGCCAGTACTGTGAACGGTGAGACACACCAACATGTTCTTTTGATGCCGGTCCAAAGAGATACTGACGTTATTTTAAGCACTTCATTTTGATGAATTCATTAAGTTTTACAGGGGTAATTTTCACGAGTTTACAAGTGCCTTTATAAGAATTTTCTGTGTCTGTTTCTTTATCAGTTGTGCTCCTGGATATGTTGGCAACCCTCAGGAGAGAGAGAAGTGTCGTCCATACGATGGTGAGGCTGCAGTCAGATTAAGTAGAAATGTCCATTTTATGTTTAAAATATTAACTGCATCACAATGCTGCAGAAAATAAGGTTAACTCCCAAAAGAGAACAATTGGAACTTCTCACTAATTGTGACCTCACACTCTTGTTTGGGTCAGTTTCGGTAACCTGTGACCTCGATGTTGAATCACACAATGTCCAACAAAGTAAAGGCAGGATTATTACAGATACACACAAAGAGAATTATCCAGGCGAAAAAACTCTACTCTCTACAAAAACTCCAGCTCCAGCAAGCATCAAGCTAAATAAATACACAGTTTATCCAAGAGTTAAGTAAGCAGTAAATCCAGAGATGCAGCCGAGAGTGTGACATCACAGTGAGTGTCCAGTCAGCCGGGAGAGACTCCAGGAAGTCAGTGTGGCTGGCCAAGAAATGCAACATAAACTCCTGTACAGAGAATTCTTGATGGGTTTGTTATGACCTTTGCACTTTGCAGCTGCAGCCTCCTTGGTGGTGAAGGTTTATCCAGAGAGGGTCCTGGCAACCCAGGGTGGCCCTGTCACCCTTCGGTGTCAGGTGTCCGGCAGTCCTCCACATTATTTCTACTGGTCAAGAGAGGATGGGCGACCCATCTCCAGCAGCGCTGACAGACGCAGACAAGGTACGTCACACAGTTCAGCCACATGTTAATGTAGTTTTATGCACTTGATCCTTTTTAGCTTGATATAGGCCTTTTGGATATAATTGATATATCGGACGACATGTTATGCTACTGCTCACCTGTGTCTGCAGGAGCGGAGCTGTATTTCCCCAATGTCCAGCCGAGCGATGCCGGCATTTATGTCTGCACCTGCAGAGACCAGCGGAGCACCAACAGGAGTCGGGCTGAGATTGTTGTCACAAGTGTGTATGGTCTCGCTGCCAATGTAGCATATTGGATTTCCCCTCATGCAGCTGATTGCAGGACACTAAATATATATGATCCATGGTTCCACACACAGGTTCTCCTGTGTTTATCAGTTTGTCAGTATATCCTGTGTCTGTGTTTCAGCAGATGTCCAGTCCAAACCCATTGAGGTGACAGTTGAGGAGCCCAAAGCCCAGACTGTCAGAGTGGGGTCAACTGTCAGCTTCATTTGTACTGCAAAGAGCAAGGTAACACTGATCAATGAATTTTATTTAACTTCATTGTTTTGAGAAGAAGTGTTTTTTCAATTATAGGCATAGTTAGACATCGCAGAAAAACTCTTTTTCACTTTCTTGCTGAGAGTTGAAGTGAATATTGACACCACTCTCACATCCATCCCTTAGATATGATGCTGGTAACAGCAGCAGGTTAGCTTAGCTTAGCTTATAGTCTGGAAACAAGGGGAAACCATCAGCCTGGCTCTGTCCAAAGGAAACAAAACATGCCCACCAACACATTGTTTGTTTATTCCGTACAAAAACTATCAAGTAAAAACAATAATGGTCTAACTGTCTCTTAGCTGAGCTCAGTGACTTTTTTGAGTCTTTGCTTTACTGTGAAGAAGCTAGCAAACTATTTTTAATTAGCCAGCTGTCTCCACGTCACCAGTCATTAAATAAAGCTAAGCTAATCATCCTGCCGCTTTATTATCAACTATAAGTTGTTTGACATTATTTTAAAAGTCTTAATCTGTTGCGCATTCCACTGAAATTTATGTGAATAGGTAAATGTCGAGTGCTGCGTTTTTGCCCCAGTGCTTCAAGCTGACAACCCAGAGCATTTATATTAGGTCCACAGCTTAACAAGACAGACGCTGTTCCCTGATGTTTGAGATGACATGCATCTCTTGGTGTGTGTGCGTGTGTGTGTGTGTTTATTTGCCCACCCTCCACAGTCACCAGCCTACACTCTGGTGTGGACTCGGATGGGTAACGGGAAGCTGCCCAACCGGGCCATGGACTTCAACGGCATCCTGACCATTCAGAACGTCCAGCCCGAGGACGCCGGCGTCTACGTTTGTACGGGCTCCAACATGTTTGCCATGGACGAGGGCAATGCCATCCTCTACGTGCCAGGTTCGTGATCCTCGGCACCACATTCCATTACCCATCATTCCCTGCTACTCTACCAGCTCTGGCTCCTGTAGTTTACCTCCCCCTAAACTTGAGTCCTCCTCTCGCTTGCAGTGGTGCATGTTTTCTTTTTGTTTTTTTTGTTTTTTTTTGCTGCATTCTCGTCATGTCTGTAAACACTCAGCATAATAAGCTTGCAGCTAACTCCCAATGCTTCTGCCCTCTGCTCTCACAAACCGACATGTAAGCTTTTACTTTTTATCATTCTGCCAATCCTGCTCTTTTAACTCGCTGTCCTGTATGTCTGATCAGTGGTTTTTCCTGGACTTTATATGAAAAATGCAGCTTGTGGGTTTGGTTAAAACTAAAACTTTTCTATATGGGATCAAGTATGCAGTTTTAGATTGAACTAATGGGCACTCAAAGTCATGACACATCCACTCCACTACATAAATGAGCTCTCTTTTGGATGAAAATTTGTGGGTAATGCTTTCCGCCAACACTCTACTGTACTTGCAGCTCCGGGAGATTTTTTTCTTTCCTCCTTGTTGATTTTTTCTCACATGGGTTGAATTAATCGGTGGTGGTTTGTTTGCCTCTCGATCACTGGTGGAGTCACTGGTTTCTGCTGTTAAGGGGCTCACATGCAGGGTGCTGGATTCTGGTGTTTTTAACGTTGGGCCCCCCTGACCCTTTCCTGCCTGAGCTATAGTGTGTAATGACGAGGAGGAATGTGGATGCCACGATTGGTGCTTAGGGACTCTGCGACTGACATTCAAAGAGGACTTCAGACGGGGAGTAGGAAGAACCCAACTACCCCTGATTGTTTTGTGCTGTTCCACCCCGTACAGTATTCTTTCCTGAAAGTACTGTCTGCTGTGTAACTCTCCTGATCTTCCTTATGATGAATGTCAATGAACAAAAAGGTGCTATTATCTGAATTTAATTCACTTTCTAAACATACTGCTGTAATATGACTCCTTCATTCCTTTAGTGTCGGCATAAGTCAGTCCTGTTTGTATTGATTGTTACTTGACAGGCAGATATAGTTGGTAAAATATTCAAGATCTGACTGGCAATGCGGAAGAAAAAAAGGAAAAAAATTTTGAATTTTGTTAATAATCATCATCTTCATTTGTATATTGTGGTATTTTTATTTACATTATGTCATTATTGGCACATTTTCTTTTTTTTTTTCTTTTTGATTGACTGAAATATATTATCCTGACATGTTTCCACCAAATCAGATATATCAGAAATGTTTTGTTTTGCTTTGATCTTGTTTGTTTGTTTGTTTCAAGGGAATTGGCCATGTGAATGCGATTTCCTTGCATGATGTGTGTTTACATTTCAGCAATTTCAAGTGTTTTTATAAGAAAATATTTTTTATACACATTTCTCTAAGAACATGGTACACCTCAGCCAATCACAGGTCACACAGAAAAGCCTTTTTTAACCCTTTGATCTGAATTCCTTTAGAGTGGCTGCATTTTTTATATGTGTTCATTCATGACTCAGAGGCTATACTCATTTTTTTACACATTTCTTTTTTAAGAATACCTAACCGATGTAATGTACACATGTCACACTGTAATGTATTTATCTTAACTGTGAAAATATTTTGTGAAAAAAGAGAAAATTGATTAAAATAACAACAATTGATCAAAGACAATTTGCCAATTCATGGATGGGGCTCATTTACATACGTGATCTTAATCAGTTCAGGATAACCACAAGCTGCATGGCAGCTTTTCAAAAGCTGAAATGAAACTAGTGTTTCAATGTTTAAAACGACTTCTTGCTACTAACATGCATGTCTCGTGTGTGGCTCCCCTGCATAACTTCATCTCTCCTCCACATAGTCATGATCAATGAGTCTATGTGTGTATGTTTGTGTATCTTGATTTCATATTAACAGCGTAAGAAGCATTTTGGAGCATTGTTGTTTTTTGTTGGTGTTGTGTGTGTGATAAGCATAAACAGATACAAACATTTCATTTTATAATGAGGGAACTTAGCATGTTTTTGTTAAAAGAGAAAATAAAAATTATAGCCATACATTTGACAAAGTGCACTGGTAAATAGTTAAGAATATGAGCAAGAATAGAATGCAAAATGAATCTTACACCCAACATACGTTTAATATACAGCAATAGATATCCAAGAAATTGTCCACACAATAAAAAAGAAACTCATCACATAGCAGCACTTATAAATGATCATTTAAACCATTATATTTCAATTACCGCCCAACCAAAATGGGATTTTTGGGGCCTATACCAATACTGATATTAAGGAGTAAGAAAATATTATGTTATCAGCCAATATTATATTTATAATATCAACTGACTGTGGTTATTGAATATGTGTGACAATGATATGTAATGGACGCAGGATATCTTACAATTAAACTTTATTTCAAACATCACAGCACTGAACAGTAAACACTTCACTTACTAGTTATTAAATAACGGACAGCCCTCTGCTGTACAAACTATGTAATTACACCCTTTTCAGATCACTAGTTCAAGCAATTTTTCTGGCCTTAAAAAAAGTTTTAATATCAGTGCATATCAGAGAACATATACGTCAAGACTTACATATCCCAATAGACCAATATCAGCCTATAATACTAGAAACCTGATTTATTGGTCGGGCCCTAAACTTAACATACTCCTGTAAAAGAGGGAAAAAAAAAAGGCATAAACATGAGAACATAACAAAAGCAAAATAAGTATTTCATAATATAATCCTGAGTAAAATACAGAATAAGGCAAACAACCAACATACAGTAAACATACCACACAGCCGTAACAATCCAAAAAACACAGTAAGAATAAACACTCATCACATAGCTGCATATGTAAAGGATCATTCAAACCGTCATACGTACATTCACGGTGTTCTTGACGTCCTCAACAAATATGTATCAGGTAAGTGTGAAAACTGAATCCACATAACTGTGAATTAAATGGCACCAACAGTCAGGATCTCAAAACTCATGAACATGGGAAATGAATCATGAAAA
>JAPXVT010000002.1:30580415-30590558 GCA_029823135.1 Acanthurus reversus | reverse complement strand
GTGCAAACACCCATCAAAACAAGAGAATGAACCATAAAGTGAAAAAGCAGATGCTGGCTCTGGATGTTCTGCTGACTAATTATTTTATTTAAAGCACAATATCTCTGTGTATCTTTGTGCCATAAGTGTTTATATTAGGACATCTTATAGTCGTGAAGGTGCTGACAGGTGCTCAGAATGGAGGTGCCGGGCTCTGACTATTACAACCACAAAGGGGCAGAATTGCGCAAGAAATCGCTGCCAACATGTAGCCTAATCAGTTCTGAGAGCAGGAGAGGTTACAATTTTCCAAACGCAAACGCAAAACTTCCTAATAAAGCTCGAGAATCAAATAGAAGTTTGCGGTTCACTGTGTGCAGAGCCAAAAGAAATCGGGACAAGCACCAGGCTGAAAGGACTCAAACTGTAGGTCGACTGTACCGAATTTACAATAAACATTTCCCACGTGAAAACATCACTCTCGATGCCGGAACTCCGCCTTGCTTAACACACCATGGAAACAAAATCCAGCGCTTCCAAACCACGGAGGACCCGCCCCTTTCCTATTCACCATTGGCTCAATGGCGAGGCTTTAGCACCGGCCCCCACGCTCTGATTGGTCAGACGCCAACGCAATCAGGAGAGCAACACGGAAAACGATTTAAAAAAAAAGTTATGGAGTGAAGCCTAATCGGATCACGTCTGTTTCATGCTGCTGCGTAGTTTTTAGTAGAGAAAAAATCCCCACAGTGCCTCTGGAGAAGCGGGGAGGAGCGCGGAGCGCGCAGCGGAGGATAAGAAGCAGTTTTTCGGTGCGAAAAGGATCAAATAACCGCCCGGTTGAGAGGAAGGCCAGGTATGTTTTCCCGTTTCCAAGGACTGCCTTGCTGATGTCACCGCGGAGGAGGGCAGGAGAGGGAGACAGGTGCGCACGGTGAAGTTGTCTCTCCGGTTGTCTTGGATGAAGAACAGTCAACAAGAATCCCTCAACAGCTGATTTATCTCTCTGGAAAACGGTTTTTGAAGTTTCTCTGTATTTCTTTAAACTCTCAGTGAGCAGTGTTATCGCTTGGGTTGGATTTTTGTGAAGTCTGAAGTGGAATACTTCACGCTTTAGGAACTGAAGGTCTCTCTGGTGCGCACAAACTGCGGGGCTCACAGGATGCGGATCCTGCTGTGAAACATCGGGGTTTATTAACGTGAAGGAGGCTGCTGTTGTTTTGTTTGTTTGTTTGTTTGTTTGTTTAAAGTGAACATTGCTGTGAACTGGGGTGTGGGATCGAGACACCCCTGCAACAAAACCAGCACTTTCCGCTTCAATGCGACACTGACGCAGCTGATCTCGCATCCCGGTCGCAGACAGGTGATGCTAGTAGCAGAGGAAGGATAAAACATCAACTGAAGGAGTTTGATCTGACAAAATAAAAGACTTATTTTCGCCCTAAAATGGAATATAACACGCCGAAGGAGCCCCAACTTCTCTAATCTGCAATGATTTCTCCGTGCGTCATTGTGTCTTAGGATCAGAAGCGGGGTTTGCGTTGAAGGACAACCGTTCTTGGACTTCCCTCCAGGTTTTTACAAGAGCCACCAACAATGTCCAAGACACTGAAGAAGAAGAAGCACTGGTCCACTAAAGTGCAGGAGTGCACCGTGTCGTGGGGGGGTTCCGGGGAGTTGGTCACGGTGGTTGAGGTGCGTGGCGGCGCGGAGCTGGGAGAGTTCCCCTACCTCGGACACATAGTTTCGGAGGCGTTGGTCTGTCACGCCGGGAGGTTCCCCGGCAGCGGGGACGTGCTTCTGGAGGTGAACGGCACTCCGGTGAGCGGACTCACCAACCGAGACACGCTGGCTGTCATCCGCCACTTTCGGGAGCCCATCCGCATGAAGACTGTGAAACCAGGTGTGTGCCCATTTTCTCATTTGGAATCACCAAAACCTCCTCAGTAACCCCCCTCACACACGCACACACAGCCAAACCAGCCATGTGTGTGAAGTGCATTAGAGTGCTTTGTTTCGGTGTAACCTGAAGAATGCGAGCTTCATACGGGTCTGACTTGTACCATGAATAAATAAGAGGGGCTCCGGGGTTCAGCCTCCCAGCTGTGCCTCTGTTTTCCTATAGGGAAATGTGATGAAGGATCAGGTGTGTGTGTGTGTGTCTGCGCGCATGTGTGTGTGGAGTCTTATGTATATTTGGAAGCTGGTCCGCGGCTCAATTTTGTCTTTCCAGCTGCCTGTGACCTTATCTAAATTGTCAATCTGCATGCCTCCTCTTCATTCATGCAGAGACACAACATTTGTTACTACAGTGCTGCTCTGGCTGCAGCAGTACAACCCTGCCCAACAGCATATGTGAGTGTGAGGGACTGGCTGTTTTTTTTTTCCAGAGATGCTCGTTCATAGTGCCCAGATCTGCATGCACTATAACATAAAGCCACAATCGCTCATTAAGCCTGCAGCCCTTTGTCTGAACTCTGTCTGTAATCTTCTTTGCATCCGTGCACAAGTGTTTCCTGTCCTATTCTGAGCTTTTACACATCACTCATAGTCATTGCATATACAGGCACACACACACACACACACACACACACACACACACACACACACACACTGCTTTAATGTTGTGGTAATTCTCTGTCTGTGAGCTCAGCTAAAAGCGTATTGATTGGATTTTCTGTGAGATTGTTCTTCTTAGAGGCTCACACACGCCTAATGAATGAGTTCAATGTGCCAAAACATGCACAAACTCTACCAGTCATATGGGACAGGAGTGTGTGTGTGTGTGTGTGTGTGTGTGTTTGTGTGGATGGATGGATTTGATGGAGGTACTGCTGAGTGTGGCACTTTGCACAACACTTAGCAGGGATTTGTTAAAGGTTGCCTTGCCAGCTCAGACAGTGTTGGTGCGCTTGCAGCGTTGAGGTGAGTCCAAGTCTAATTGAATCAATTAGGTCCGTATCCTTAAATCCCCAGGTTGCTGCGCCAGCCTGGCCACTGTCTGGCACCATGACTGTCACAGTATTATCAAGAATGTGTTTTTTCTCAGTGTTTGCAGACTTTCACTTTTCTGCATCTCACAAGTCAAAACCTTTTATATATTTTGCAGGTGATTTGAGTTTAACAATGTTCATCAATTTGGCTGATTTGGACATTAATATCAAGCTATTTCTTCTCACACTGTCATGCTAACCAACATCTTCTCTTGACCTTGTGTTATGTAATGTTGGTTGTATGGTGCGCAGCCTGCTCACCACAGGCTCCTCTGCTCCCCTTGGGGCCTCACCGTGTGTTTATCTCTGTCCCCTTTCTCATGATTAATTCATGCATCATCCATCATTGATGGCATCTTCGTGCCAGGGTGAGGTGGTTGATGGGCAGATCAGATGTTAGCCGACTGGCGTGCATGTAAAATTGTAGCATTGTGACTTTGCAAAATTGGGAGTGTGGATGAAGACGGAGAAGTGGAGTTTTGGAATCAATGTTAGATGAAACTTCTGGGATCTGTAAGGAAAGCTGAAGGAAAGTGTGTCTCTGTCTCTCCTTGCTTCCTAGTTTGTCCTCTTTATCTCCTCCCCTCAGTCGATTTTGTCTTATCATCACATTTTGCCAGCCTCCACTCCACTCTCTTTTTTTCTTTCCTTTGCTTCGTTCTTCTGTATTTCACTCTGATTCTCACTTTTTCTTCGTTCTTTTTCTCTTTTATCCTATTCTGTCTCTAATTTTTCATGAGCCACTTTTTCCTCAAAGTAAATCTAACACTCTTTTAAAAATGTACACAAATTTTTTCAGAATCCTACTTCCGTAAGCTATAGTTCGAGTCCAACTGATAAATTCAATTGACCAATAAAATCGTCAGATATTGGTCAATCATCAAAGAAAGATCGGTACTGGTGTACATGTTTTCACACATGCATTGATATGAAATCATTTTTTATCGAACATAATGCAGGAAAACGTTGCTTGAGGTAATTTATAAATATTGAATTCCAGGCAAAGATTGTTGTTTTAGAGAAATGTTGCTGTTTTGGACAATTAAGTTCAGTTTCAAAGGAGCATACCAGTCTATTTTTGACTTCTCACCATTAGCAGAGAACGCCTCTGTCTTCTACAAATGTTGTTGTTAAAATTTGACCATGTTTTTGCTATAGTAGATGTCAGACTACCCCGTGTTGAAACAGGGTATAGAAACACAATAGGACATGTGAAAGTTGCTAGTTGTAGGTGATTTAACCCTCTGAATAGAAAGTCTGTGTTTATTACGCCTGGAAAAATAGTTCCTTACAATTCTGCTTTCCTAGCTGGAAAATTGGTATGAAGGAGGATTTTGACACAGACGTTCTTTTTAACTTACGCTGTCACAAATTTTCAGCTATTTTCTGTAACGTTTTTTTGAGTATGGATAAAATGTAAACAAACACCATATCTCATAAATGAGCTATTTGGGGAAAAATGGGTGGAGTTTATGTAACCTATGTAGCCAATGTTGACAAAAGACAATGACATATAGTAACACTAATATGGTCCTTTGAACGCATGATATATAATTTCTGCCACTAGTGGTCACTACACCAAACTGATGAAAAAGAAAATATGTAATTTGATGATGTCGTGAAGCAGCGTTGGATAATGGGATGTGTTTATTTCATTATTAAACAGCCTCCACTTCGGATGAATATTGATGTTAGTGACTGAGACAGAAATGTTCACAAACAAGGTGATGTATTAAAATTTGATTTACATTATGTTTAGACACGTTCGTCGACTTTCTTCTTCTCTCTCTGACCGTTGTTACTGTGGAAGTTAGTGACAGGAGACAAAATGAAACGCACCGTTACCTTGAATAAAATTACAGATTTATGTAAGCTTGAATATTTGGGATAAAGTAGGGACACAACTCAACAAAGAATATAACGCAAATTTATCATTTCAGAGTTGTTTTTGTCAGATAAATCGATATCACAATTTCTTTTTACTCCCTTGTATCGGCACTGGCCCCCAAATCCAGTATCTCTCAGGTTCTTGTTACCCACTGAATAAAATCTGCAGCTTCTAAATCAAACCCCATTTTGCGCCTTAGCAGAGACTTTTCGGCACCTCTCCTTCACAGTCAGGATAGAAAACAGAAGTTCCTCTTGAGTGTTCTTCTGGCTCCAGACCAGCCGATGCACTCAGTATGCAGCTGCCATCCTGAGAGGGAAGCGCGGCAACAGGCAGTAACCTTGAGGGGACCATTGAGAGCCGAGGCATAGTGATTGTAGATACCTACTGCAGCTTAGAGACGTGCGAGTGGGCAGCCCATTGATTAACGTGTAAACAGACTTAGATCTGCTTGTTTTTGCCTCATGGAGCTTAATGGATGGACCATTTAGCTCTCAGTTCCCGGAGCACCCTCGACTCACTGTTCAGGTCCATGATAGAAACTGAAAAAAAGGGTCTGCAGAATCGTTCCTCTTCTCTAAACGATAAATGACAATAAAATGAGATGGCCATGGTTTATATTGTATAGTGCTACTATGGAGATTGTACATATGAATACATCTTTGAGGTTTAGATAGAAATACATTTACTGTAGTGTCAAGTGTCCTTTGCTGTAACGCCAAAGACATAAAAATTATAAAAAATCCCAAAAAATGCAAAGAAGTGTTAAAAATTCTTACAGTAACCTTGATGGATAAATTCACAGTAATGCCAGCTGTTATAAGCTAGAGTGACATTATGACTGTACCACACTGATCTAATAGTCCTGTTCATTTCAATGTGAAACATGATACATCATCGTTAATATAAATGTTAAATGACACCAGCATTAACTAACGTAAGGCAGTGATGATCCTGTGAAGCTGTGTAAAATCTGCAGAAAGCTACATTCAGAATCAAATGTACTTGATTGAAAATACAGCTGCTCATACTCCAGAATGGAAATATAAGCATAGAATAGAAATGTGTAAGAATAACATAGAAATATATGGCAAACAAACTTATGAATTAGTCTAAACTCTACAATAAAATAAAATAAAATGCAGATATATACCACAAAAAAGAAGTCTGTAAGTACAATGGATGTCCGTTAATGAAAACAAATATTTTTATTTTTAGTGATATTGTTTTTTAAGTAAAAGATGAAGCCACACAGAAGCATTTTTATTTTCAGTATAAATCAAACACACAACCCACAGTATCTAATGAGGAATGAACAGCAGAAACGTGTAATCTCACGCAATCCCACTCAACTCAATGGCGAAGGAGAGGTGATAAAAAAGAGCAAAATTTTATATTTATCATGTCCATTTAGGAAAATAGAGTTTTCACACTTGGAGCTTTTATTTTGAAATGCACACTGACTTATGAAGAATTCACAGACAGTTTTTAGTTGTTTTTGCTGTTGTTTTTTAAAGAGTGCAGAGTCCAGAAAAGGATTTGAGGACAAATGATGCCGTAAGGAATCCGGGTAACAATAAGCTTGAATTATTAATAGAGGCATAATTGCGGTGGGTTTTTCTTCCACCTGTTGGTCTTTATTCAACAGAGACACCCAAAGGACCCTCCGCCCTTCTTGGATCCTCTTACACAGTTACACATCACCAACCTGTGATCTTCAATGTGTCCCAGGAGCTTCTCTGTGATAAAGGGTTTTAATTATATTCTCCATGTATCTGCTTTCCCTCCAGCCGGCTTTTTCTGCTTCTGCATCATTTGGTAATTTACATTAGAGTTTCCCATAATGCCTTTGGACAGCCACCTGGGAATGTGCCTGAACTTGTATTCAGTAGTGGTTTACAGCTGTGGCGGAAACGGAGAATTACGGAGCGTGAGAGTTGCATTCAGTTCTGCTCAGACTGAAAGTAGTGATGATTACTGTCATATTTAAAAATAAACAATTGTTATCTCGTAGAGCCTGATCGATTATCAGTATCACATATGTGTTTTCTAGTTTGCACCAATATGACTTTCTTTCTCATTCTTTTTACAGAAAATATAATGCAGAAAAAGATGTATTTATTTTTCTTTATTAACATAGTCAGCAGGTGACTGATAATGAACATTGCTGTTTATTTAGCTGTTTTATTTTTATTTTTTCTTTATTTTCTCAGTGTTCATTTCTAGAATTGGTTTTCAGTTTAATGATAACCATTCTCTAATAAAGTTATTTGTTTAAAGTGATAGTTCAGTGTTTTTGACATGGGGTTGATGGAGGTACTTAATGCATAGTCAGTCTATGACTTTCTGCAGATGGTGATCAGTGGGGTCACTTTTAGGAGAAGGGGGGAGAAATCGCGGCACAGGAAGTCAGCATTGTGCTGTTGCAGAAGTGGTCAGCAGAAAAACATTTTTCAGCCATATATATAAATGCTTACCAAGAAAATCAAAATCTGTTAAATTGCCACTAAATTTAGGATTGTTTTACCACTTAAGTTTGCTGCCAGATGGTCGGTTATTTTTGGCTGCCGTCTCGTTACTGTCTGATCCAAACAACCGATGTAGGGAGTGATACAATGTGCAGTGTAGTGCTTAAATAAATGGCTGTCTGGTGGCAAACTAATGTGGTGAAAAAATCCTAAATTTAGCACACAATTGAACTTGATATTGAACTTGATATTGACTTTTTAGGGAAGCATTTATTCATGTGGCTAAAAATGTTTTTCTGCTGACCCAATCTGTATCAGTATATACTGACTTCCAGTGCAGCGATCCCCCCTCCTTCTCCTAAAAGTGACATTGCTGATCATCATCTGCAGGACATAGACTGACTATGCATAAGTACCTCATTCAACCCCACTTCAAAAATACTGCACTATCTCTTTAACAGGTCTGTGATAGGTCTACATGCGTAAGTAAATTTACAGTGTGGACATATCAGTCATCCTTGATCTCTGGAGTTATTTCCAGCAGTGATCTGCAGAGGCCCACAACTCCACAACAGACACACATTCGGGCTCCAAGCACAGCACAGGATGATTTTTCTGTTTTTCTTGGATTCCGGTTGGAGAGGGTGAGAGATACTGTAGAGACGGTGAGCAAAGGAAAGAAAGAGAGGAAAAGAAGAACACGGGGGAGGGAAAGGTAGTTGGGTGGAAGTGCAGTGGGAGGCAAGCAGGTGAAGATTTGGTTCAGCCTGAGTGCTTCGCTCATGCAGCGGAAATGCTGAGGAGGTCAGTCACCAGCCACCCCAACCCCCTCCACACTTCCTCCATCACTCCCTGTCATTCAACCTCCCTTCCTCTCCTCTCCTCAGTGCCTTATCTGTGCCAGTATTTCCTTCCGTCTCGAGCCACGTGCCATTTTGACAAACAGATTTATTGGTTACGTCATATTTCTTCCCTGTTTTAATCAAATGCCGGGGCGGCAGGGCTGACTCGTGCTTAGATTAATATCACCATTGATCAGATTGGATGGAGGTGTCCTCGCACCCGCATCGTACACCATCCCTGCTCAGAACAGCCCCCATCCCTCTTTACACACACACACACACACTCTCTCTCTCTCTCTCTCTCTTTCTCTCTTTCATTGCTGGGAAAAGGCTTTGCACTCTGAGGATTCCAGTAATATACCTTTCCCCTGTGCGCCTGATTGGAGTCACACATGCATGCTTCATATTTATGCGTGTGTGCTTGTACAGTATTTTGGCATGAGTTAGTGTTTTCAAGCCTGCGTGTGTTTTGTTTCACCCCTTGCGGCTTTGTTCATGAATGCCATCTCTTGTTTTGATTCTTGGCGCTGCATTTTTGAAATGCACGTAAGAGGCCCTGCAAATGTGCAGCTGTGTTGGTGAGTGAACTTATAAAATTTACAATCATTTGCAAAGCTGTGTCTGTGGAGAGCAAACGGAAGTACTGTGGGCCGGTAGTAAGACTCAGATAGGGACGGTATGAAGCTTTGAAGGCTAGGCAGGAGGAGAGCAGGTGCAGCAGCAAACTGGTGACAATGCTGCACTAGGAAGTCATTTTAACAAACACATAGTGGCGGCAAGGGCTGGTGGCGGCCATCAATGCCGCTCCTTCCCATGCCAGTCACCCCCCACTCATACACACACACATAAACCCAAACAGCCAACACACACCATCACTACCGTCATCTTCCCAGCCTGCCAGTCATGCAACCGCAGCCCACCACTGTCCCCCATGTCGATCATGCATGACATTGGGGTCAGCAGCGGCGAGGAAGCGCCTCGATGCACTGCCTCCCTCCAACGCCCCCCGGGGTGTGACCAGACTGGCGGTCTGCCACACGCGCAAAGGAAATTACCACATATCTTTTGTTGCTAAGTGCACGGGTGAGTGATGAACAGAGGCGGCCTTTGGCAGACGCTAACTGCAGAGGTGTAGAAGGAGGTGTGTGGGGAGGGAGGAGAGAGGAAAAATGTAAAGAGAGAAAAAAAGGGAGAGAGAGAGAGTGCTGCGAGGAAAGAGGCGGCTGGTGGTGAACGGATAGAAGGAGGGGGGATGGGGTGGGTGGGGTGATGAGGAGGATAGAGAGAGGAGGTGGAGGAGCGCGGGGAGCCGCAGCCTTCTGATTAAGGGCGAAAGACTGCCGACTGAGGTGGTGGGGGGCGGAGGAGGGATGCAGAGAACACAGTGAGTGAGAAGGGAGAGAGATGGGGAGAGGGGAAGAGAGAAAGGAGGCAGAGGGGGAGAAATGGGGGAGGGGCAGAAGGGACAATTTAACGATGCTCAAAGCCTTTGCCATCTCTAAAAAGCAAGAAAGGAGACAGACATGGAGGAGATCGGGCCGGGCTCAGGCTGGTGTTAACAGCCTGTTAGTTCTGCCCCTGCTTTTCTTCTTCTCCTGGCTCTTTGTTTGTGATTTGGTGTTTAGAAAATTGTGAGCCGGGATTACGCCGGGCTTTTTAAAGAAACTTTAGAAATCTGTTTTTCAGAAATATGGCTGTTTGCTGGGTTTCCATAAAACCATCATGGGTTTGGAACTTGTTGATTATCAGTCTTTTCCTCTCACACTTTAAACCAAAAAATGGACTCTCAGTTCATTTTTGTCTTCTTTTGGTTTCAAATGTATTATTTTCTAAAAACAGGTGAATAAATCAACCTTTTTATCATACAATTTAACTTATTTCAATAATTTTCTAAAAAAAAAGAAGGCATTAGGTTAAGTGAGTTCTTTTTTTGTATACTTTTATTGCAGTTATAAAGCTGAAACAGGTTGTTC
>JAPXVT010000002.1:30395476-30406255 GCA_029823135.1 Acanthurus reversus | reverse complement strand
TATGTTTATTTGTTTTTTTTTACTACTGACTCATAGTCACCATTCTCTGCAGTCATTTGGGAGATTACTGCATGCCTTTTTCCTGTGACACTCCAGCAGTGTTATGTGGACCAAAAAACTTCACCTGACCTTCCATCAACATGAGGGTGAGCGGATAATAACTGAATTTTCATTTTTGGGTGAACTATCCCTTTAAAATGTAAGATGTCCTGCCTCCTTTAGATATCTTTGTCACGAGTATTTGATAACCACATTCAACCAATATTATCTACATATAATATCGGCCGATATACCAGGTATCTGAATTTTCTTGCTCCCTAATAACAATATAGGTATCTGACCCAAAAATCGCATGTCGGTTGGGCAATAACTGATACGGCATCAAAAGCAATCTATACACTCTATTTCTACGATTTCATGGTGTGTATTTGATCACATAAGCCTGAGTCATATTGTCGTCTACTGTTTGCAGCTCTGTATTTAGGTCCTCTGGCTACATGTGTATGTATACAAGCTGACTGGTAGGCCAATGTATTTTAGATATCGCTGTAGCAGACTCTACTTAATCTCAAACATATATTATTTATCAAAGCAATCGCTCATATAATGACATATAATTTAGAGAAGTTGAGTCAAACAGAGCTTGATTGTAAAAAGTGAGACCTCTGCCTTCAACTAATGAGAACTTTAAGAAATATTTGTATTTTTATCACGATAAAAGTAGGCACAAAAAACATAGCATTTATCCACATTCTAACTTACAAATCTATTTTTGATCAATTTTTTTTTTTATTTAGTGTGAGACCCTTAATGTGAGAAAAAAATAGTGCGCACATTTTTTGCTTACTTGTTAATCATTACCGACATCGTAGCTGTCACGTTTGTATTATAACTAATGGCAGACTCCCTACAAATGCAGTTAATTTTTCCACACAAGGAGGGACAGTCATTGCGGAATGCTGCCCATTCGTGGTTGCACATGGTGCATAATGTGAAAATAACGTGACTGCTTCTTTGGGAGTCCTATTTGAAATTAAGTCCCAGATGAAAATATACATATATATATTTTTTAATTTATTGGGATCAGACGTCCCTGCTCTGAAGACAAAGTTCAGTGTCGTTTTAGTGTTGCTACTGTGGAGTACAGAGACATCTAGTGGCTCATCACGTCATTGCTTGAACCCGTATCAGCCTGTATAACAATGTACAGAAGTAACACAAGCATCTCTTACTAATTTATTGTCCACTTTATTGTTGATATGATGGGCTACTGTATTATATCCTGTTTATGCCATTACCATGTTTGATACTGTGGCCTTGCATTGCTCCAACATATTAAAATAATCTTTTAGTTTTGACATCATGGTAGTTGTAAATGTTTATAAATTGTACAGCACCTGTATAAAATATTTGCCTTCATGCAGAAAAAAAAATCCTCTGTAAATCGTTTCATTATTTTTTTAAGGGAAGTGAGAGGAAATGATATAAAATGGGTGAAAAGAAATAACTTGGTCATGGCATTCTGTTCATGCACTGATAAATAAAGGTTTACTGAATAAACATGACTGAAGTATTTTTATCTTTTTCCTGGATGTAGGAAGGCAGGTAATATTATTGACTCATTTCCTATTGATTCTTTACCTTTGGTAAAACAGCAACAATCACAAATCCTCATATGCAGTTTATATTTGTGGATGTTACTGTAGCACAGATTCTGTTAGAGCGGTCGTTCCCGTTTTTTTAAAGTTTTGATCAATTGATTGAATGACTTAGTATGATTTAAAATGACAGAACACAGAACATATATCTATATATACATGAATACAGTTCCTATGATGATGTCCATCTGCTACCCTTATCACTACTGACACTTTACCGTAATCAAGCTTATACAAAGATCAGATTGCAGGTACCTGTACACGTCTTCACATTGACAGCCTCCTTTAACAATTCAATCGAAAAAAACAACAAAAAAAACAATTCCTGCAAAATTTTGTTTATCAATTTGTAATGTGTTGAATTTCTTTATATGATCCCACTTAAATCTGAGTTGTTATACACGTTTCCATTCATCTGCAAAATTGTTCCATAAATTTACAACTTTTATTAAAATGCATGAATGCCCGCCTCCCCTTTAAATATATTTTTAAGGTCATATTTTCAGTCTGTTTTAACAAACATGTTCAGAATAGACTTTGCACTTTAGTGTCTTAAAACAGTCAAATTTTGCTGTATGCCTGCACTGAAACAGAATTTGCTTGCTGACTGTTTTCCTTCATCCCGTTTATTTTGTTTATAAATAGATCCATTCTAATACGTTTTCAGCGTTTATGATTGTGATCATCCACAGTCTTTCTTCTGTGCAAAAATAAATTCAAAGTTTATCGCCGGACTGAGGCCTCAGTTTGGTTGCTGTGGAGGGTTTGTAACATAAAGCCTGAATTTTCTACTAAAAAAGACTGAAGTTGAACTTGAGTCATCAAACTCAAATTGCTGAAGTCTCATTTAAACTTCTCATTAACTTAAAATATATTATTGTACAAAACAAGGGACTTTGTTCCTCATCACTTACAGTAGAACAGTAAAGTAGGAGGGGATTTCTGAGTGACCAGCTCATATAAAGACCTGACTACCGTTCAGAAAAGAGACTTTAGAATGGTGTGCATGTCCTTCAACACGTGGGCTTCAGCCTGTTTGTCTGTATTTTATTTTGGGCTTGAATAAAAATGCTGCGCGCTCTGCCTCCCGTTCATAACGCCTCTCCACGGTAAAGACGCACTGCCTCTCGTGGCTGTGATTAAATTAACCATGACGTCAGCTGAGCAGAAGTGAGTGCGTGCAAAGCAGCACGCATTCAGTGCGGCACAGACTCCAACTCCCGTGGAGCTTTGCGGTATTACAAACTACATAACCCACAGATACCTCCGGGGCGCGTGCGCGACGGGCCCAAAAGCTTGACCTGAACTACAAATTAACGGTGAGAGGACTACAATTTTCCGGGGACCTGCGCAGAACGAGCCCCGAGTCCTTTAAATGTACTGTACGTGCAAAGATGGCAGCTCAAGTCGACTTGCTCCGTGCGAAAGTAGAGGAAGAAAGGCTGAGGGAGAGTCTGGACAGATTCATTAAAGAGAGGAAAAAGAAGAAGAAACGGGAGCTGTCGCCGTCCGCTGACAAACGGCAGAGGTCCGAGAAAGAAGCGATGAAAGTGAAGCTTCATCACCATCAACACGCTGAGCGCCGGACGCACCAGCCGCGTCAGCTGCAGCAAAATCCCAAACCCCACAACTTCAGCGCAGGTAAACATGTCCTGCACAGCCACAAACACAGCCACCACCACCACCATCACCACCACAATCACGGGCTCACAAACGGTACGAAGAAGAGCCTGCAGCCGACTCTGCCTCCTCCTCCTCCTCCTCCAGCGCGGAAGGTACCGGAGCAGCTGCAGAAGAAGCGAGCGTTGCCCGCGGAGCCACCTGCGCTCTTCACTTTCACGCCTCTCAAAATGGTCAAGGCCAAGGCGCAGGATTTGAAGGAAAAGCACCGCGAGAAAGAGCTGAAGCTGAAGCTCAAAAAGGAAAACACCGAGGCAAATGTGAAACACGCTGAGCTGAAGAAAAAGAAGGGTGAGTTTTCTTACATATATGAAAGGGGGGTTAGAATGGAACATGTTTTTTATTGGTTACCAAAGTGGTGAGCGGGCAGGGATCACCAGTGACGTGGTGAAAGAGGTCAGCAGTTTTCATTTAATTCAATTCAGTTCAATTCAAGAACTTGATTCATCCCCGAGGGGCAATTAAAAAGGAGCTTGTGCAGTGTTTTAAAGAATATGAAAGAAATATTTTGGTTCTAGCAGATTTAATTCATTTCTGTAACTTTTACCTGCTCTTACCAGAGAAATCTGTGCAGGAGTGCTATTGTCATAGATATCTGTCCCCAAATCTTATTCACTGTACATGGCAGTGTATAAGTTTGGTATCTCCTGTGCAGTAATTAAATAGTTGTGAGTGTGGGTTGCATTTAATATCTCCATTGCTTAATGAATGATGCATTATTTAGACAACAATCATGTGGGGACACAAGTTACCCCTCTATATAAATGCACCCTGCCTCTCTGACTTGTACTTATTTCTGCACCTGTAGAGCCAAGGCCCCACAATGAAAACATCAAGTCTCTAACACTGGAGGAATATCTTCTCAAGAAGAAAAAGAAGAAGAAGAAGTACCGCGAGGATGAGCGCAGTGCCAAGAAGGTCCGATACATGCACAACAAAGCCGTTCAGACTGTATGTGCAGGCCTTGGAGCAGATCTCACTCTGCCCATTTGCACTGAAACGTCTCTGCCTGGCACCCTGAAGCATGAAAGTCATCGCCAGCCGGCCAGAGACACTTTTGAAAACCACCAGCCCTACCTCCATGCTCTCAAACTGGGACAGGTTCCCTTCCTCTCCCACCAAGACCACTATATCCGCAGCTCCTGCCTCCAGACGGGCACCTGTTATGGACGCTTCATGCATGAGGAGCGGCAAGCAAATGGAGGGGGTTTTGTTCTGCATGCCTACGCTGATGAGTTGGCCTGTCTGGGCCCGGCTGAGATGGAGTCCTTTGCTCAGGAGTTTCTGGAGTTGGCCTTTGCTGAGAAGCCTCGAGGTGCAGCCTGCTATGCCTTGGCTGTGGTGCACGGTGCAGCCACTTACCTGCCCGACTTCCTGGACTACTTTGCCTTCAACTTCCCCAACACACCAGTCAAAATGGAGATACTGGGCAAGAAAGACATTGAGACCACCACCATTGCCAACTTTCACTCTCAGGTATGTAAAAGAGCAAGAGGGTCCTCCTGGCTGACAGTTTTTTTTAGCATCATAGATGGAACTTCTGATGAGGTCATTTCGTGTTGCTCATGATCACCTAAATCAGCTGTGTTTCTTTTTGTCATGAATTAGGGCTCCAGCTAATGATTATTACCGTTATCAATTTGGGCAGTGGTGGTCTGACGGTTAGAAAAGTGAGCATTATGATCGGAGGGTCTCCAGTTGAAATCTCTGACAGACAGGATTAATCTGTGTAGTGAAAGTGAAGGGAACTACTTGCCCCACCTGTATTCCACGACTGAGGGCCCTTGAGCAAGGCCCCTAACCCCAACTGCTCCAGTGGAGCTGCTCATTGGCTGCAGATCAAACTGTTGTGATACTGTGCAGTTTCCAGGTGTGACTGTGGATGCCCGAATAAATAAAGGTTAAATAAAAAGGTTAATTCTTCAGTTATGTTATCTATTATTTAATTGTTAAGGCTGTAAATGTCAAAAAATAGTGAAAAATATTGACATATTTATGCTTGTTTTGTCCAGGATGCAGTCAGAAAACAACACAAAAAAATCAAGTTAACCATAATAAAAGTTAAGAGACAAAAGCCAGCAAATTAGGGCCCAGTGAATCAAAACTGAATCAAAACTGCAGTTTGGCCTAGTGCAATTTTTAATTCCCTGAGAGGTAAAGTACTTGTTAAAGGAGAAATGTGTTTGTCAAAACATCATTTAATGGTAATTTTGTTTTGCTGCAGAGTTTTCCTGATTTTACAGACTTAAGAAAATGTCTTTGTTTGATACAAATCCCTGCAAATATCACACCATAATCATATTGATATGTTTTTTTTTCAATTAAAAGAAGAATAATTATGTAAAAATCATCATTCCTTCTAAAATTGTAATACCTGTCCAAATCATTGCAACTTGATAGTTTTTCAAAATTGTGCATCCCTCCAGCAAACGTTCACATTTAATAAGTTTAAACCCGAGAACTTTTGGCATTTTTGCATAAAAATGACTGAAATCAATTAAAAATTTTTCAGAATATTATTTCGTTTTTATCACCTGGCTGGTTACTAAATAGGCTAATCATTGTAACTCTGTTGTGAACAGTCCATTAAATGTTACTGTTCAGACAGCTTGTAAACTAAACAAGTGTTCAGATGCGCAGGACAGCACGCACTCGCATAAAGGTTATGATGTATGAAACTTTATCGTGGCCTGTCAGGTTTGTAGCAGGTCATTTATAATCAGACCTCGTGTTGTGATATGAGAGAGGCGGAGTGGATGCATAACAGAGACATTTTAGAGGAGGAAATCTATACAAAATGAATCTAGCTTTTTGTTACCCTTTGTATTACTAGTACAAAAATACTGTAAAACTATAAATCAGTGGATAACAATTTTGTATTACAGTGGCTCCAAAGAGATAAACACTAAAATTAGCAGACTTCTGTGCATGTAGAACATGGCTGTGTTGCACATGCCCTGACATGGAAGAGCAAGCGGAAACCCAACCCACCGTCAGGAGTGAGTTCAGGTACATATTTACCACCCAGTGTTTGATTCAGGCCAAAGTACACAGTCTGAAAACCTGCACTGGTGCCATGTTTTTTATTCATGCAGGGATCTAAATAAGTTGCTTTCATTACATGACGATTAAGGATTATACTGACCCTCACTGCCAGAGGAAGATGTTGGAGAGAAGAAAGAACAAGCTGGGATTGTCTGCATGTGTGATATGAGATCTGCACAGGAGACGGAGAGCTCAGCGGACTTCTGTTTATTCAGGGAAAATAAACCCAGTTTGATCATTCCAACACTGGAGAGTCCAGAGAACGAACAGACGCTGTGAGAGTAGAATGATTGCACTGAAAGTCTGTGTTGTATCTGCTGCCCTTTACTGGGTCACTGCTTTGCAAACAGCTGCATGCTGCAACACAGCAGTGTTCACATGCCAGGATGATAACATTATGCAGATTAACAGCCTCAGAGCCTCGTCTATAAAAGGGAAATCTACATATAATAGCATTAAACTCCCAGCCTGTGATCTGTGGCTTCTCTGCCAGACGTACGCATAAGCAGAATCTATTAGTGTGGCTGTGTATGGATTTTCCCATTCATTTGAACATCGAGGTGAGACCACACTTCTGCAAGGTGATAAGTGAGAAGGATGCTCCGCATGCATGATGATGAGCCGCTGCAGCTTCTTCACACATTAACCTGTAGAATGAGGGTGAAAATTCCACCTGTAGCTTAAAAGATTCTGATAATCTGACGTAACATTGCAAGTTACATGCTGTGTTCATTATTTATGATATGTAATTTTGTTTTGTTTAAGTAGCATAGAGGTCTCCGGAAAGGACATTCCAGTAAAAAAGCATCAGCAATTATGTCTTGGATTGAGGCCAGTGCAGTTTATGCATTTTTGCACATGCATTGCGGTCACACTGAAAATGTGGCAAAAGTAAGTAGGGTCCGATCGATATGGGTCCAATGACAATACTGACATTAGGGAGCAAAAAAATTCTAATATCGGATAAATCGGCAAATATTAAAAGCCAATATATGTAATATTGGCCTATCTGGATTTTGAAATAGTTGTGGCAAAGATACATAATGGAGGCAGGATATCTTACATTTGAGCAAACTCTATTCCAAACATCAGTGCACTGAACAGTAAACACTCCACTTATTAGTTACAGTTTTTCGCAATTGTTAAGACACATTTCTTGAAACCTCCACACCCTTTCTCTGAACTGCAAACACAAAACCCAGTTTTCAAACTACATTCACAAAACAAAAAGATTCTCTTGGCAAAATTAAAATATTCACTTTAAAAGAGTTTAAAACACTGTCTTTACATCATACACAGAGCATTGAAAATAAAAACGCTACTGAACAGGCATTACACGTGACATCAAAAAGCAGCAAACACAGTGGTCACGGATCGCTCCAGAAAACTTTTTTTTTTGTGTGTGTGTGTGTGTGACAATAGTAATTGCAAGTGCAGACAACAGTGTGCGGGAAAAAAACATTCACAACTCTGTAACAGTTTATATATTGCATAGCATACAGAAAGTGACTTTTCACCGGGCCTCAGCGTCACGCCTTTCGGCTCGATCAGGCCAGAGGACTTCATCCACATCACAGGCAATGTTCTTCCCAGGCAACAGGAGGAAAAGCCTCTGGTGCGCCTGATCCAGCCCTGGCAAGCTTCTCACATTGTCTCCATCCATCTTTGATATCAGCTTTCAGCTTACTTGTGCACTCTCAACTGGCTTACGTAGATTGGTTTCATCATATCATTAGCAACACGTGCTTCCAGTTTGAGTTGTTGTGTTTAAACTGTGACACCTTTTTTGCAAGTGCATCACAGTGCAAAATGTGTTTTGCTAAGTGATAATGTGTTCAAGGTTTTGCCAAAAGAGTGATCAGTACCATAAATGGCTTTCGGCCACTGACCGTCTGGTTCAAAGAATGGGTTTTAGTGTTGTAGCAATTGTGAAAAACTGTATGAAACAACGTACCGCCCTCTGCTGAACAAACTACGCAGTTACACCATTTAAAATCATTAGTCCAAGCATTGTTCTCCAGCTTAAAAAAAAAAAAAAAAAGTTGTGATATCAGCACATGACGATACCGGTAATTCTGCAATAGGCCAGTATTTTGCCAATGAAACTGGCAAACTGATGTATTGGTCAGGCCATAAAATTAAATACTCAAAACAATCAGTATGCTCACTAGAAAACCTGATTGTTGTTTTTCTGTATATTCTAACTGGAAAAATTGTCATGTAAGAGATTTACACATGTATGTACAATAAGAGGACAGTTATAGTTAGCATGTAGTAACAAATGGGACACACTGAATGATATAAGCTGTTTCTCCCATCCTAGGTGAGCAGGACTTACTGTTCAGGAACCTACAGGTCCGGACCCATGAGGCAGATCAGCTTGGTGGGAGCCGTGGATGAGGAAGTTGGAGACTATTTCCCAGAGTTCCTTGACATGCTTGAGGAGTCTCCCTTCCTTAAGGTCAGAGGACAGTTCATTTTGTCTCATTTTGTCAACACTCTTATGAACATTTTGGGAGGGTGGAGGTGTACGCTCATTGACTCAAAATAAAGTTTGGTCACTAAAGGCCTGTTAAAGCCTTGTGTACTGACTCACACCACGGCAGTCGCAGCAGGAACAATCTGTTTTTGCTCTGACTGCCACACTGCCTCCGTAACCTGTGCGTCTTCCTCTAGAACTCAGCCAAGAACCACTTAATGTTAAATACGGTGCGTTTATCTCTGAAAGATCATTAAAAAGTACAAGCACCTCACTCCAGAATAACTCCATTGCTGATGCGTTGTTATTGCTGTTACATCTGTTCGATCTGTTGCACTTTTAATCAAAGATTTATAAAAACACACTAAATGACAAGTGGATTTTTCTATTATATGATGGTTTAAATTAAAATTTCCTATTAGTTGTATCATAAACACAGCACAGTGAGCCCAGGCCTCATGTGTCAGCAACAGCAGTGTGTTTTACTTGTCATAATAAAATGACGCCTGCTCTCATCTTGGCTCTGGAAAGTTCTTTGAATATTGTAAGGCTAAGGGACCATTTACATGACGGAAATTGTTGCATCCAACGGTAATTTTTTGTCGGGGTTCTGCCTTTATTTTACACGACAACAGCGTGCTGGTGCCTCTGAAACCTTATACTATTGAAACCAGGTTCTAAAGTGAAAATGCAACCTTATTTCTGACTGTGTACACTAACTACGAAAAGACTGTGGAAGCGGTGACTAAGCTAATGCTGTTGCTAGATCAAGTCAGTACATTCTGCAAGAGCCACTACCAAACTGAGATTAAAGGAGAAGTTCAGTTTTTTGCACATTAAGCCTTGTATAAAGGATATTTATGGTTATATACGATGTTATTATGACAACTGCCGCGGTACTGAGAGCTGGAACTCGTTGCTGACATCACTGCCAACATAAAACAACGGAGGAGCATGTGCACTCAGGCAATCTGTTGAAAAATACAATAAATGCTTGCTTTTAAAAGACATGAAAGTTGCTGAATGTTTAGCGGTGTCCTTTCATGTACCGACACTAAAACACAAAGCTAAACATAGATATATAACCCATGAATGGCTGTTTGCTTGTTTCGTGCAGCGGCTGAAGGAGCCGTCTTTCTGTTATATATCCGTGTTTAGCTTCGTGTTTTAGTGTTGGTTCATGAGAGGACACCACTAAACATTCGGCGAGTTTCACGTCTTTTAAAATAAGCGTTAATTTTAGAATTTGAGTGTACGTATTTTTAGTAGGACTGCTCTCGTCTGAATGTGACCTAAAGCTCTCAACTGTGTGTCTGTGTGTGTGTTACAGATGACTCTACCATGGGGAAGCCTCTCCAGTCTGAAGCTGGACTGTCGCTCTCAAAGTGACGATGGGCCCATCATGTGGGTGCGACCAGGAGAACAAATGGTTCCCACTGCTGACACGCCCAAGTCGCCTTTCAAGAGAAGAAGGTAAAATCCCGGATAGAAAATCATTGTCATGGAAATGTAGGGAAAAGCAGCCGTGATGATACCTTGAGGTATCGTGGTGAAAGTGCAGACATAAAACTGTCTTCTTGTTCTTTTCTTACCCCTTGACATCCTCACATCCTTTTGTGTAGGTCCATGAATGAGGTGAAAAATCTGCACTACCTGCCGAGGGCCAGTGAACCCAGAGAGGTTCTGTTTGAGGACCGGACTAAGGCGCATGCCGACCATGTAGGCCAGAGTTTTGACTGGCAGAGCACTGCTGCTGTGGGAGTACTGAAGGCAGTGCACTTTGGAGAATGGTGATTGTCTTTTTATATGCTTTAATACAAATGATGACAAATATTCACTAATGTGTAATGAAATATTAGTATGTGATGAGGAAGGAGTTTTAACCTGTGTGTGCATGTTTATGCTTTTTCTGATCTG
>JAPXVT010000002.1:30194875-30210042 GCA_029823135.1 Acanthurus reversus | reverse complement strand
AGGAGTAGAGTTGCGAGGAGCGAGCCCTGAGTTCTGGCCTGCACTCTCCAACACACAGCTGAACTGGACCGGGTCTACTGTCAGCGGGAGCTGGATCCATCTCGCATACGATCCTACAAAACACACAAAATAATTCACTGAAAATCACTGTAAAAAAAAAATACCGTTTTATCAAAAGCAAAAAATACTCAGAGCTATTTGTAGAAACGGCGCCAGAGAGAATTCAGTCTTTCTTCAAAATAGCTTAAAGCCCAGAAGTTGTCTGTATGTTTAAATGCTTGAGCGAAGTTCAGAGCAAGTAATCGAAACACTTCTCTGCTTGATATCGATTCATTCCCCACTCCAAATGCAATCTTCTTTTGTTATCTCACTCATTTCATTACGGGACACATCCAGACATCGACAAGGACCCCCTCGATGACAGACCTCAGATGAAACCAGAGCCTCTCCTCCCTCAGTACTCCAAACACACCCACCCTTAGTGATGTAAATTTCCCTCCATCCCAACAACCGGGCCCCCCGACAGCACCGGTGCCGTGCTGGTGTGGTGTGTCTAATGTAAATCATGCAGCGGGATCAGTGTAGCTTTATCATACCACGTGATCAGGTGTCACCAAGCACTGCAGGTGACCAGATCAAATGACATAATAAAACGAGGACGTCTATTGATCCTTGGTGCCAGGAGAGTAATAAGGTACAAGAAGCAATCACGGTGTAGACAGAAAGATAGAATATGTGGTGAGGCAGATGGTTTGGTCAGGCAGGAGAGGAGCAGACGAAGCAGAACAGACTAATTATTTCATCATCTGAATTACAACAAATGACTCTGCACTATTTGTTGTATGAACTATATGGAAGAAAGCAGCTAAAGAAGGATTTACTCGCCGACAGAACTGATGTTTTCATCTCGCTAGGTCTCACTCGCTTCCTCACCCATTGGCCCTTTGTGAAGATAAACATTTATGGAATTATGTTTGTCTTTTCAAATCTGAATGTTCAGTAGTAATTCTCATCTCAGCCAAGAAGGCTGCTCTCTCTGTAAACTGCTTAATAAAGAGTGCTCATTTGTCTGTTAAGAAATACTGCATCAGCTTGGAGAAATGAACTTTCTGACTGCTGAAAAACACAAAAGTTGAGGCTCTTTCTTCAAAGCAGGAGTGGCTTTCACACACTCCTCTGAAGTAGCAACATAAAAGACATATAAATATGTATGCGTTTTCTTTTTCGCGCCATCCAGTCCACTATAGGAAGCCTGAACTGAATTAAGACATGAACAAATAGCAGCAGTCAGATAAGGTCATGCATATAATGAACCTCAAGCCAATGTGATTGCATAAGGCTCTGAATAAAAGTCGAGCCCAGAACGTCCTCAGGAAGACTTCAGCTCCTTCGCAGTTCGACTAAAGGGGTCATAGGTTACTTTTTTAATTTCACACAGTCTATTTTTTTTTTTTTTTACATGCCATATAAATGAATTTCCTATCTTTTACCCAGTTTGATTAGAGTGCTGTCAGATCATTGCGCGGCTGACAAATTGTTCCCTACAGCCAAGTGGCACACAGAGAATTTTAATTACAACTGGCCAGTTAAGAGCCAGGAACAGGAAAACTGTACTTCACAATTTTTAGATACAACCAAAAGAGGGGAAAACTCTTTTGGTTGTAAAATTTTAAAAATAACCAGTGAGCTAGCAGCAACTGTGCAAGCATGTGTGTATGCAACTACATGTGTGACATAAAGTATGTATAGTAACAGCACCATAAGGCTTAAAGTATGCGAGCTGCAGCGACGGCGCAGTGCTGAGCTGTTCTCTTTCTGAGGGCAGAAGTAGGCCAAGGAAAGAATTAGGGTTAAAGGCTCCTCTGAGAGCCATGACTGTGATAGCCCGTGTGTGTGTGTGTGCCTGCATGTGTGCGTAAGTGTATGTGTGTCAGCTGTGTCTCAGAGTGCAGTTATTTAAAACTTAACACTATTCTCTGATTTCCATACTTCTTCAACACTGGAGAAAAACCCACTAACACACACTCACATCTGGCTTTTTTGGTACAATCCCATTTCTTCCCAACTTAAAGGATTGGACAGTTGTCACAGGTATTTATTGGCTCCAGCGCCAACTGGCAGTGATGTAAACATGATACCTGATTGGCGAGCTAATTTTTTCCCCCTTTTTTAGTGTGATATTAAAACACTCATGAATTTTCAACTTTTTGTGTTGGTTTTTACATTCTGGGAGCATCTTGCAACCTCTGTTTTGTTCCATACGGTGCAAGATGCAACACTGGCAGGACAGTGAGGTCAGAGAGCTTCTCCTGACGCAGCGGGGGAAAGAAGAAATGTGAAGAATCTTGGATTGTACGAGACATCCTAAATAGACATCTTTGTCCATTTAAGCAGTGGTCGAATGGTCTAGTGGTTTGACAGGGAAGCTGAAGTAAAGATTTAAAAACGCAGTTTAACTGCTGTCTGATTGTTACTGACCTCCATCCTGCTCTCTACTAATTCTTGTTTCCCAGTAAGTTTGTCAAATCATACATGACCACCGGACAAAAAAAAAAGGAAAACTCATCTACAGACAAACTGAAAGGGGTCAACGGCCTATTTTTAGCAGGTTTACCTAGGTGTAAAATGAACTGCGTATATGCTGTATTTTGGTGGAAAAATAACTTAAATAAGTGGAGACAGGCTGGTTATTTCTGAGCATTTTTCATCCCTGAAAAACTTAAAAGGTGTATATGTACATATAACTTATTGATTCCATGGTGTAATATTTAACTAGTTGCGGTAGATTGTTACTTCGTGAATTAACTGACCTCTGCTACCTTTTAGATTTGTACGCAAGTATTTAAAGTTACTTCTTTCTTTGTTAAATTTTTTTACAACCTGAAAATAATGTTGACCAGTAGCTTTAAAGGTAGGTCCCCTTTTCTCCTGTTTTATGTTAGGAGTTAGGTAAATTTATTGCCATTTGTTTCATTTTAATTTTAATACTGGTCGGTAAGTTTAGGGACCTGGATGGAAGCTTTGTTGCTTTGGCATTGCTCACTCTGAAGTTAATAAAATATAAAGCTGCAGAGAACTTCTTTGTGATTGTGGAACTGGCCTTTCTTGGAAGTGGGAAGAGAGCGGAGATACATACAAAATGCTATGCTTTGGTTTCCTCTAAACCACAGACATAACAAATACATATTTAGTGCCCTTGAGCAGGCTGCACCCCTCAAAAATTATTCTAGGATTAGATTTCTCTTAAAGAATTGCATTTCCCTTGCCAACAAAGTTCTGTACCCAAAGGCAGTCCAACCTAATCCACATATGTAAAGGTAAAGCATCTTAACAGTATGTTGCCTTTCCCTTGTGAGGTCTGCATCACCTGAGGACATTAAACAACCATAAGGCAACGAGTTTCTTACTCCGCACACGTCTGATCAACTTGCCGACAGGGAGATGGGCAAGTTTGAAGCATAGGCAACGTTTCATTAGTTTAGGGTGAGCAGGACACACTTTAACGTGATGTATGCACAGCATGGGACAATTAGGGAGGTAAACACAAGTAAACACACACAGCTGTTATGGGATTGTTGCTGACTAGATGCGCTGCAGAGGGAGGGAACTGGGCTAGTGTGCTGCAGGGGGAGAACAGCGATGTCAGGACCAGACTGTCTGGACCTGCTCCAGTCTCATTAAGGCAGAGATGGTGGGGAACGCAGCTTGTTGTCACGATACACATATATTGATCAATCCCACATATATACAGTCCTGTATTGAAACTACAGTTTAGATGTGCTGTACGATGAGTGTTAATAATTGATTCAATGCATGTTTATAATCTTGTAGCTCTGTTGTTTCTTGTTAGGAGATTTGGCAACAGACTGTAGTGTTGACAAAGTGGGATGATTAATATTAATTAAAACATTTCCATGCTGCATTGTGACAAGGCAAACCTTCATCCAACTGCTTTCAGTTCACCTAGAAAAAATCTTCAAAATCAAATTTTTGTAGTTTTTATTCAGCATATAATTACAGCTGTAGTTTGAAAATCATACGCTAGTGGTGGACCTGTTTTGTGACTTAGGGCTCAGTTATGCTCAACATTAAATTATTAAATTACATTATTTTCATGCTATCTGTATCGTATTGTGACCCATGTATCGTGATTTGTATCATATCCTGAAGTCCCTGCCAAAACCCAACCCTAAAGTTCAGTGACACAAAGGTACACTTACACACTAAACCTCTATGTTTTTCAGTTTTTTTCAATATCAGTGCCTCCAGTTTAAGTGCAAGAGAGCATTTAAATTTCATGCCTATTTTTGATGTTTTGGCAGCTACGTCAGCGTGTTCGTGAAGTCCTTGCCAATACCCAGCCCTAGTTCACTGGAAGCTAACAGATGTGGAGGAAATGGAGAAGTTCCTTTAAGAACCTTTGGAAAATGTGGGGGCAGCGTAGACAATAGCACATGCAAGACTAGAGTACGACACGGCCAAAGAAGAAGAGGAGGAGTGAGATACGAAAAACACAAGGAAATAAATCCTACATCCACATGTTGCGATGTATTTAATGGCCTCACAGACCACCGCTGTCTATTACACTGATAACAATCTTGTCCACCGTCACCATGTTTGTTATTATTATCATGGTTCAAAGAACTTTATTCACTTCCTTTATTGAGTTTATGCAGAAGGACAAACAGAAACTTTTTTATAAAGGTATTTTTGGGGGCTTTTTGTGTCTTTATTTTTGACAGGAAAGCTTAAGAGTTGACAAGAAAAGGGGGAGACGGAGAGGGAATGACATGCAACAAAGGGCAATCGAACCCGGAGTCGCTGCAGTGAGGACACAGCCTCTGTATATGGGGCGTCCACTCTACCAACTTAGCAACCAGGGCGCCCCAGCACAAACAGAAACTATTGACTCTGAACTGCCATCTAGTGGATATATTGAGTAAAGTCAAAGCCAATGTAATGTGGGCACTGACGTTTGAAGCGGACGTGTTCAGTTATGGGAGTATAAATGAGGCCTTACTGTTCAGCGATGATGTAGCCATCCTCCACAGTGGTACACGTCACCCCCGCCACTTCCACGTGGCCCACCATGTCTGAGAAGGCCAGACCAAGGTTGGTGCCATGGATGGTCACCCGCGTGCCTCCCTCTGGGGGTCCAGCCACTGGGGACACCTAAAGGACGTAAAAAAAAGCACTAAGTCTTACAACAGAAACTTGTAAACGCTTTGGGTAAAAAGTGACTTTGAAATACAGTCTTATCTTCCATGACAGACAAGTCTTGAACTCATCAAAATGCACAGCTTTCCATGAATGCTTAAGGGTACATGTGCTTTTACAGTCCAGGTGACTGTAAAAGCAATTAAGAACACTCCTACGCCTGCATCCGCTGAATGTCAGAACATGCCATGAGTCATTGTAGCTAATGTATAGTTGCTCCTTCTGTCTAAATATGGCACATCCATACATGCACAATCAAACAGGACAACCATCCTTTTAAACTTCTTTTCTTATATAGCCCCTTCCTATGAATTATACACCAGTAAATCCCATAAAAGAAACTTTACAATCAAAAGAAAATGTGATGGATTATTAACGTTGTGGTTAGGCATGTGCTCACTACTGCTGTTGCCATGGATGATAAATCTAACAAGGGGCCATATTACTGCTTATTGCAGACCACCTACTCATAAAATACAATATGGCTACCCAGCATGACCTTGGCACAGGGTGGCACGCTGCCTTCTGTGCCGCAGAGCCCTGTTGAGGCTCCAAACTGGCCATCATCCAGCCCTTTAAACAAGAGAGGAGAAGAGGAGGAGGAAAGAGGAGTGAGTGCAGGGAGGGAGAAAACAGAGGAAGGAGATAAAGAAAGACCAAGAGGGTAGACAATAGTGTTGGAGGGACAGGGAAGTGAAAGGAGATAGAGGAGACTGAGAAAGAGGAGGGCAGAGGGGAGGAGATGACTGTCACTTTGCTCTGTGGAGCTGCTCGTGCAATGTAAACGATCAATATGCCATTACTGGCCATGCAAGCAGAAGAGGGAAAAAAACAAAACAACAGTCAGTTTTGCCCGCTTACTGAGCCGCAAAGTGCCACGTGATGGCGACCCCTCAAGTGTTGCTGCACACCCTCCTCTTCCTTGCCCCCCTCACACCCACTAGGGTATTGCGGCTTCCCTGTGGGACACCGGCTTTGTAATCTAGATTCAGTGGACATTAATTGCTCTGGATGTAAAGTAAGTGTGTCACTGCACCGCCTGAGGGGTCCGAATACATGAATCTTTTAGCACTGCTTGGGCATGCAGGGTATAGAGGGGGGGAAACATAATGGCTAAATATATCCATGTCAGGCGATGGCAGCAGCTATTCGAGTAGACTTTGTGATGGTTACGTAAGCAATGTAAGGGCCTGCGAGAGAACAAGAGACAGAGGAGGGGAGCACGGCGATGGGAGACTGTAAGAGCGAAGAGTAAAAAAGAAGAGAGAGCAGGGAAAAGAGAAAGAGACCGTAAGAAAGAAAAGAGCAATGAAAATGGAAAGCGCAGCAGAGGGAACGTGGATGCCACTCTGCGCAGTCCCATCAGCCATGATGGATGACAGGTGAGGCAGGGATGGTGACAGGACAGCAGTGCTGTATCACAGATGGGCCTGCTAAAAGCTTGGGAGACCTCCTTCTTCTACCCTTGAGGCTGAAATGGAGCCCTTCCCACGGTGGACCAAGCACAGGATGACAGTCTAATCCATGCATGAAACCCATTTGACTGAGCTCCCCATTGGCAGATAGAGCCTTGATTCATGAGTGGATCATAGAAAAAACACCACTTCAAAGGCTCGCGCCACTGATGTCTGCAGGCTGGAAGGCGTGAGAGAAGTGCAGCTCTTTGTCACAAACAAATGAACAAAATCTATAAAGAGCCCTCCTTGTTCATGAAAGTGTGGTTTGATGTCTGTAAACCGGATCCTAATGACCTTTGCAGACCAGAGGGAACCACTGCACTCGTACAGTAAAAATCTTTTTAGAGGGCTGGCGTTTGTCTTTGTATTTCCCTGCTTCATCCTCCTCTTTGCATTTCTTTCCCCTCTTTTGCTTTCAGTCTTTCATCATCTCGTCTCCCTCAGGCTAGGTGACACATCCTCTTCCTCCTCGAAGCACCAGCTTGCTTGTTTGTCTTAACATACAGACATTCAGAAGGAAAGAGGAAGAAGGAAACCTCATTGGAAATGCATGCACACCCTGTCGCCCTTAACCCCCTCCGTTCTCACCCAGTGCTGCCATGCCATGCTCTCTGTGTAATCCTTTTAGGAGTGCTGCTGCCCGCCTCGCATTGTCACACTGTCAATAGAAGCTAATTCCCAACAAATAGCCAGTCAGCTTGCACATCGCACTCCCCCGCTCTCGCCTTGCGCTTTCTGTAGCATAATCTATTTCTCCAGCTCAGGGGATCAGAGTGTTGGCCTCTTACCACCATTATTTCCTGAGACATTCTGCAGGATTTGGCAACAACCACAGAAAGACTAAGAGGGGTGACATGGCCCGAAATGAGAAAAGAGGCATGAAATCCACAAGAAAGAAACTTCCAGAAAAGAAAGCATCTCTTTTTGGGGAGATGATCTGCTAGGTTGAGCAAAAGAGAAACTTTGGAGACGGAGAAATGGCTGTCGATGTGAACTGCCTGGGGAGGTCTGTCGGTGCACTGTTGACTTATTCAGCTGAAGTAATGGTGGGGAAAGTTGTGCTGATGCAGCCGAGGCTAAACTCAATACGCACGGAGCAGAGGGGGCATCATGGCGCCCTGGCTGCCTTCAGGCTGTGCAAGCCTAGCATGTCGCTGCTGCAACCGCAGGAGCTGACAGAGCTGAATGACAATTTTCCAAGACCATTCAGAGCTAATGATGCTCAATCACCTCGCCTGTTCTTTCAGCGAAGAATGTCAGCATTTTTTCCAACTGTATATTCTTTATTGTACAACTCTGAATATTTATTGCAACAGAATTTTTATCCTCCTCCAAGCTCTGAAGAGATTCTCCCACATCGTCGCCACTTGACAAGCTGATGTATTTCCATTCTTGCAATAGCTGGAAATGTTGCTTTTGAAATTAAATAGCCCTGGATACAATTTAGGAGCTTGGAGTTAATCTCTTTGTCTTTGGACTCTGCTCAGACTAATTCGATCATGTCACATTTAATTGTGAGTAGCACTTAATGGGCTTGATAAAAACCCCACTGATCACTTGTTCCCGAATAAACTACATCCTAAATACTTTATAGGGTTTTAAATGTCTTGTAGTCAGCCAAGAGATATGGGTTCTGATAAAAAAAGAGAGTTTTTAGTGCTTTAAGAGGAGAAAACAAGAGACAAAACGATGGGATAGAGTGTTTTTGTGGACGTCTGTGTTTTCCTCAGTGGGTTAAACTCATGCTGCGTGTTTGAACAGATTATAAGATGTAGATGTTTTGGGGTAAGTTGGTGTTTGCTGTAGACTCAATTTACTGTGCAGCATCATTCTGTTCTTCCCTTCTCATGCCTGGTTTGACGAGGGGAAGCGTGCACGCCGCACAGCAACCCCTCTGAGGG
Source organism: Acanthurus reversus (assembly GCA_029823135.1). Classification (NCBI taxonomy): domain Eukaryota; kingdom Metazoa; phylum Chordata; class Actinopteri; order Acanthuriformes; family Acanthuridae; genus Acanthurus; species Acanthurus reversus. The sequence continues at coordinate 30,201,467 of JAPXVT010000002.1, read as the reverse complement.
GTTTCACATGCACCATGATGCTAACTGATAGGCCCACCATCATCCCCGTGGTGCTTTAAATATCAACAATAAGCTTGCATACGCCGGGCGAGGTGGAAAGAAAGGGAGGAATCCTTTTTTTCTTTCTTTTTTCTGTCCTAAGGCAAAAGCTAGATGTTTATATTCGCTGTCATTGGGAGGCAGGGAAGCCTCTTCGCTCTACTGTAAACTCGTACAGAAGCCACGGCCAAAGCCTATTGAAGAGATGCCTTTCATATGCCCATCGAACTCCCAGCTTCATTTGATGTCGCTCCCCGTGCTGTTAGCAGGGGCTTACATCTCTTCAATATTAATGGCCCATGGTGGGAGGCACCATGGCACTTAATAGAAACATTAATTATTCAAGAGGCCTATCTTGTGGTAGGCACATCTACTAATGTGCAAGTATGTATACAAATCAGCTCATGATGGGGGCTTCGGTGCATACAATCAAAACCAAATTTATTAATAAATTCAGCCCACCAGGGGGATGTCTGCTTCTTAAAGAAACTGTAATCACTGTGAGACGGAGGGGGTAGGGCGCGGCACAAGTGCATGCCGACTTCACCGCCGACGAAGAGGAGAAATATTGGTGTGTCTGCGTGTGTCTGAAGTGCGTGCTCATGTGAATCATGTAAATTAAGGCAGAGTTGGTTTCGCCACCTACAGTTGTAAACAGACCTGAGCTCAGACAGCCCACGGAGGCTCTGTTTCTCTCTCTCCTCTTCCTCCACCGCGCTCTCCCCACCTTTGCATGCTTCAGTCCTCTGCTCTGTCCTTTGTTCTCTCTGTTGCCTCACTTAACCTGACTCAAACCCTCCGCACTCGCCTCACTCTCATTCACAATTTAAATATCTCCTGAATCCAGAGGAGAGGTTCCCCTTGCAACAACCTGACAAAGAAGTTTATTTTATCAGGAGTCAGACGGGAGTTATTAAGAATTATTTCACTTTATTTATGTGCTAATAACTGATTTTAATTATTATTCCCTGATTTTGTTGCATCAATCTTTGGATAATGCTTTGTATTTTTTATGGGAAGATGCTTGGATAATAAATTGACATCTCTGGCTCAGAATCAAAGGCCTTGCAGCTGCTACAGGTGGACGAATTGGTGTGTCATTCCCTTCAGTATATTGTAATAGTTTTTTTTACCCGGTTGTGACTATGGGCGAGTCTGTAAGCCCTTACTATGATTCTGACAAACTGATTCTTAAACCTGATGTTTTCGGTAGATACCTGCGATGTTGCTGAAATCCTTTTCATAATATCTCGAAGTGATGTCTTGTCAGTTTACACAGCCCTGATGTTACGATCAATATACAGGATAACAGGATAACAGATGGTGTCAATAATTGAAGGTACTCTGCCTAAAGATGCTAAATGTTTAAGTGTACTTTTGAATATATTTATCATTTAATACTACAGTTTTGTCATCCGTATAGTCATGGAAAAATTGATATGAGTATAATAAACAAACATGAGCATTTTATTAATTTGGGGAGTTATTAAAAATTGGCATTTCCCTGTTCTCAAATAAAAATAACAACAACAAGACAACCTTCACAAGTTGAATTTTAAATCTGCCATTTTTCGTCCCCACATGCTTGCAGAGTGGCAGATGAAGGTCTGGGCATGTGGTAGCCTTGGTAATCGCATACTGTGACCAAAACGCTAATGAAAACTGGGGGGTGTCGGGGAGTGGAGGTATGTCCCACTGGATGGTAGCAAGCACGTGCCACAGACTAGCAAACTGAGAGCATAATGGAGTTACACGAGAGCATAATTTAATTCACCAAGATAAGTCAGAGATAGTGACATGCAGAGACATGATGAGGGACGAGAGACGAGGGACGAACTTATGGAAGAAGATAGGGAGAGTGATGGAGAGGCAGAATTAAAAAGAAGTAAGGGTGGCCTCTCCTTTTCTGTCTTATCTGTGTACAGTATTGCAAATCAATTAACCAAGTCGTTAACTTCACTTTTTAATTGGCTGGAGTTAGATGTGACTATGGGGTGGAGAAATGAGCAGCCAAATGAATCAGTGCGGAGGTAGAGGGGTCTGGTGGGTTAACCACAATGCACTGGTGCGTTACCAAGCCTAATTAAACAGTATGTCCTCCTGGCCTGACTCCCCTGTGACAGAAAACCCACCAGGCAGGATGAGAATGTCGTCTTAGTGAGCAAAAGCCTACTTATGGGACAACAAATAAGCACTTCCAGGTCCTGACCCCGGTGTTGCTGAGGTGGAGGAACTCCAACCGTTAGGTTGAGTTGTCACAATATCTGAGAGAGCTCACGGAGCGAAGGAAAAATACAGCAGAGCCACACATACACCTCCTTGTTGTCTACATGAATCACAATATATTAAAAGACTTCAGTCTGTTAGCTAGCGACTTTTCTGTTTGTGTGTTTTTTTTATGTCGTTTCCTTTTTACATTTGCTGGTGCCAAAGTTACTTTCAAAGGGCTAAAATAACCTTGTGAGAAGACAAAAGACATTAAAATCTATGAGCAGGCAACTGTGCATACTGCACAAAGAGAAAGCATATGTCAAAGAGACAGGCCTTTAAAATTGAATACCTTTGTGTGTGTGTGTGTGTGAGGGCCCTTGAAAAAACCCCTGAAAGTAGGAAGAACTCTCTCCTGAATGTGCACATATGTTGTGAGCCCAACATATACGGCCACACAAGTGCATATTTTAGCATACACATAAATATGGTGGAGCATATGCTTTATTGCTGTTAAGCAAAAACTTTTTCAATTAAAGAAAGAAATGCAAATGAAAAGAAGGCAAGACAGGAAGACATCGAACATTTACAAATCAGCAGGCATTAAGTGGGCCCAGCACCCCCGGGGAGTGTCTTTAAGGCTCATTCTCATTCTTCTTGGGTCCAGAGGAAAACAGAGCAGAGTAGCACAGCTGCTTCTCATGCAATACCTCTCAATGACATTTCATTGTCAAGAGTCCTAACCATCCCTTAAGAACTCTGCTGTTATCAGTGCAACTTTTGTACGACTCTTTTAAAAAACTGAGCACACTAGAATCAGGGTTTACTCGGCTTTAGTTGTTACGATATGCTTTTAGAGAATGCAAAGCAAGTCTCAACTATGTGATAACATCGCCTCTCGTTAATGACAATGTCTTATTAAGCTGGCACAGGCTGCTGTAGCTGTTAACTTTTACATTTTAAGTATCATCCGACTGAAAGCCTCATGACCCTTCATGAAAATCTAGGCAGAGATGCAGCAAAGTTCTAGCTGATTATTGAACATTGATTGGATTTGGATTTGTGTGGGCGGGCAGCAGTGACGGACAGAGGATTATGGGTACTGACCTCAGTGATGCGTGGGTTGGTGCACTTCACATTCTTGCTGGACAGGTTGAGCCAGCGGGTGGTGTAAGGATTGATTGGGGGGCAGTGGTGCCGCAGGGTGCACCTCCCCTCTCCACTGCACCAGCCACACTGGAACTTCCTCTCTGCCTTCAGACACATGCCGCAGCTGTCTCGCTGCGCCGCACACTTGTACAGGTGCACTGTGGGAGACAGGAAGTAGTGGAGATAAGTGGTGAACACCAAACAACTGATAAACCTACATAAGTATTTGGAAGGAACTTTATTTAGGGAAAACAGAAAGCAGGGCTCTCGTGAAAAATGTCTCATCAGGCTATTTCTTTTAGGGCCCAACCGATATATCAGTTTGCCAATGTGACTGGCCAATACTGGCCTATCACAGATATATCATATCAGCGTATATGTTCTCCAATATGTGCTAATATTAAAACTGTTTTTTAAGAACGGACAAAATGCATGAACTAAATGGTGGTCCATTTATTAAATAACTAATAAGCAAAGTATTTTTCTCTTTAGCACACTGATGTTTGAAATAAAGTTTGTGAAAATGTAACATATCCTGCCTCCATTACATATCTTTATCACAAGTATTTTATAACCACATCCAGTCGTGATTGTACATGTATGATATATCAGATGATATTTCCGATATCGTAATTCTCTTTTACTAGTGGCCCCCAAAGTCCCATATTGGTCAGGCCCTAAGCTCTTCTTCTCTTAAATACACAATAACATATTTAAAAAAACAACTGTGATCAACAGGCCATAAAAAATCTTAAACTCAGTTTAAAAAAGACAATATTTGAATGTAGAGTGACAAACTTTTGGAGGATTTGTGGAGATTTATCCACCTTCACTCTGTTTGCCAGCGCACGCTGACAATAGCCTCTCTTGTTCTTACCTTTGATATTCTCCGGATTGTCAATAATGAAGTTGCCGTTCCACACCACTGAGAAATCCACTGGCAGCTCACTGATTTTCATTCCCTCGTACAGATACTAGAGGCCACAGATGACGAGATGAGGAGTAGGAGTAGGTGAGATCGAGAGACGGAGGTGAAAGTGAAAAAGAGAGAAAAAAAGACAAAAAAGAGAGGAGGATTTCAATGGGAGGTTTGGGAATTGGAATTCCCATGATTCCTTGCAGATGCTGCGCTACATCCTTCCAAAGTTACCCCAAAGTTACATCATCTCTTCATCAGAGAGCTGACAAAGTGAGAAGCCACAAGAAATGGGACCGCTGAGCAGAAGCTTGAACTTCCCCTCTGGCCTTTGCAGAAGCTGTCCTCAACTGCCTCCTGTGCCCTTAATTCATGCCTGACGTTTTATTGTGCATGTGAGTGTGTGTGTGTGTGTGTGTGTGAGAGAGAGAGAGAGAGAGAGAAAAAGAGAGCGAAAGGAGAGTAAAATGTGTATGTCTGTGATTCCTCTGGGAATATACTGCAGAAGTCAATGCATGCTTGACTGGAGGGCAGAGCCATGCTGCAGTCTTCTCCAGAGTAATTACCTAGGCTGCATCTACTGGGTCTCCACTGACTTAGTGCCACAAATAACACACACACTCTGTCATACACACATGCTTTGGCAATGTGGTCTTGCACTTGTTTAATTCAGAGAGCAATAAAACCTATATAATTGCCATATTAGGGTATCTTTTTGTCTGTGTTCAGTGTGTACAATTCGTACTTAATTGAATCATAATTAAAGTGACACTCACAAACACACATATACAAACACACACATACATACAAACAAACCATGCATCACCAGTTACACCTAATCTGGCACAATCTGGACAAGTCTCACCCGACCTACCGAGCTGTTCTGGCACTGCACGCTGGAGCTGTTGAAGCGGAGGGCTGTGACTCGGTGGCTGACCCCCTGGATGTGGAGGACACACTCGTAGCCTCGCTGGCCAGACTGGGGCTGGGGCAGGTTCCTGGCCTTCAGGGTGATGGGCTTCACCTCCCCCGCTGGGATCAAAATCTCCTCAGAGCGCACCAGCTGGGGACAGTCCTGGATGAGACAAACATAGGGCAGACAGTGCACATCAATGCCAAACTAACAGGGCAACTAAATGGTGCTCTTTTCTGTGTTTAGGTCATGAGCACGACAAAAGAGCGCAGTTTTGCATGAAGGGTATGAAAAATAACTGTGCTGCTGAAATGGAAATTCATCTTAAATTAATTTGAAAGTGACTCTTTTGACCTTGGAAAGCTCAGAGCTGATGCCTGAGTGCTGAACAACTCATTATTGAGAGTGGAATTGTGAAACTGCTCCATTGGTGAGGAGAATTAAATAAGAGCTCAGTGGTTTAAAGCAAAAGGCAGCAATATGAGATTAATTCAGTGGTAAAATTATGTCAAAGAAGGTTTGCACCAAGAAAACTATCACATCAGTATAGCACATTGAAGCTTTGGTGTTGGCGACCTTCAGTCTTTCACATCAATGCATCTTAAATGTGCATCATCTCTCAGGATCATTCTATTGAAATAGCTGAAAGTGGTGCTAAAAGATGGATAGAAGCCAATCTTCATTCATGATATTGATCTAATTAATGTAGTTGTGCATGAGCTCCAAATACGTATTAAATGAAAGGCTGCCAAGGCGAAGCTCATTGTGGTGTTGCAAGAAGACAAGTTGACAAATTCTGTAGTTCTTAAGCACAAACAAATGAACTTAGGAAGTAAAAAAGGGAAAATACTGTTGATAATCCCCAAATATTTTCTGTGTGTAAAAACCAAAAAAGGAAGAAATGAGGAAACACACAGGCACTTTGTATCTACTGCACATGATTGACTGGGTCAGAGTGATCCTGTGTCATTGTTAAGACACGCTAAGCTCAATAACTCCACAGATAATAGAGTGTTAATTGCCACTGCAGAGAACAAGAGCTCTGAGTGAGAAACGCCAGTTCGGAAATAGAAGAGCTTAGATGGCTGTCTTTCTGAAGACATGCCCCGAGGCTGACACAGAGCTGGAACACAGAGCAGGATGCAGGCAGAAGGAAACAGAGAGGGGGGATATGCAAAAGAGAGAGAGAGAGAGAGAGAGAGAGAAAGAAGAGAAGACAGAGTAGAGTAAAGAAAGTTGTGCTAGCAAACTTACTTTAAAGCATAAGTGGGTGTTTGTGCATGCGTGTTCCACCAACCTCGGAGGCATTGACTCGTCCCTCTTGGAAGGAACAGCTGGAGGGGTCATGGGTACACAAGTTGCGGTAC
>JAPXVT010000002.1:30172884-30184095 GCA_029823135.1 Acanthurus reversus | reverse complement strand
CTTAGCTTACTCTGCATCTGTGAGACGACGTTAAAAAATGCACCTTCTAAATACACTTCATTACTTTAATTAATGGTATATTTATTGCTTGTTATTTGTGCATTTATAAGGTGTCACTTGGAAGCGAAAAGCAGACGGCTCCCTGTGCTTTGGCAATGCTGAGACGCTAATCCGGCGCATCAACATCACCGTCGTTCTTTCGAACTGAACCGTCCTCTGGCTGATCGAAGCCGCGTGTTAGACCATCGCTCATTAGCTCCATCTTAGGGCGGTAATGTGGTGAGCTGCAGCTTAGCCACAGGCCGGGGGACCTCGGTCTGATGTTCCATCAGCTCTAATCGGGCCCGGCCTCGTGTGTAGCACACCTCACAGCCAGACGACTGATCCTGGATCAGCGGGAGCTTGTTATGTAGACGGCGCCCGCTTAAACTTGGAGTGCTGAGTCAATAAAGATGTTTCGGGGTGCGCCTGTGTGCAGCTGAACAGTCGGATCAGTGCAGCATAAAAAGCAGAAAGAGAAGGGGGCAAGTGGGAATCCTAGAAAGGCTGTGTTTGGACTCATCTCATCTGGTCGCCGTGATCAGATCAGTGTGCCGCGGACTACGAAGGAAAATCATGTTTTTTTATGAAGCCAACCACCCATCAGTTGCATGCATGAACTGCAGTGTATGTGCGCGTCTGTTAGCCGTAGCTACCTTGGTCGGTGGGGATGAGGGGGACATCCTTGGCGGCAGGAGACACACAGAGGATCTGGTTGCCGTTGACCTGCCCCTCCACCTCCGTCAGGTTGCCAAAGGAGCAGGTGATGCCTGCAGAAAGGTCCGGAACGTGGCTCACCTTCACCAGAAGCTGCACAAAAGGAGATGCACATGACAACAATGCCGATATATGATGTGACAAAGTGGTGTCAGACAAACTTTGCTGCACAGTTTATGATCAAATGCATTTATTCTAATACAACAGGCTGACGTATAATACCACAGAGATGTTGCATTAACAGAGAAACTGGAAAAAGAATTCGTTTGCACATCCCTAACGGCATTAACGCTGGCATCTTTGGTAAAGATGAGGAAAGGGAAAATGTGAAAAAAAAAATAATGTCTTGATTGCAGCAGTGTAATAATCTCCAAACAGAATGTAAAAAAGAACACACTGCTGCTGGCAAAGCTGTCTGTCTACTTTCGCCAAGAAATGTTGCTGTGTCTTAAAAAAAATATTATCAACACCATAATAAAGGAAAAGAAAGACTGTGTTTGGATCCTAATCTTCAATCTGAGTTTAGAACATATCATTCCAGAAGTAGAGACGGACATTTTGATTCAATGTGTGATAAAAATCTGAGCTGCATAAAGGAAATAAAAAACTGCCACGTTGCCTTTTTCTATTTTTATTTCCTCTTCCTCTGCCCCTCACAAGGACACACAGAAACATGAAAAACAAGCAAAAACCCCAAACATACACACTCACACATAACGTGTACTACACACACCATATAGCATCCACATGCAGATGCACATGGAGGCGTTTGAAGTCGCTCTCTGGAGAGCGGTGACACCGGGGCTGGAGCGTTCGGCATTCAGCTGCTCTGCCTATAAATAAATGTATTCTGCGTGTTCAGGGTGTGTGATCCAGGCTCTCCAGCCAAGAGAGAGGCAGCCTGGATAATTATCACCATGGCATTTTACAGCCTTGTTCCATTAGCTGTTATTTTTGGGCCATACCGTTTGAAGTTTCTCTTTGTTTTATCTGCCTCTCACTAAACACCGCGGGGCTACTGGGACAGGCGAGGCAGCTGAGCAGCTTAACTGTAGGCCTTTCAAGAGATGCTGACTGTCTCAGCAGCTGACTACACTGCCTCCCTCGTTAGCCGGCTTACTCTGGTACCCAACGAGAGGACGCGTGATTTCTCCTTTCTTCTTCTGCTGAGGACCTCTCGTCTTCCCGTGTTTCGCCATGTTTGTGTTGCTTTGCTCCGAGGTGTGTCAGACAGATCCTTGATTACAGCAATCACAGCAATCAATGTCTTTTGTTCAACGCAGAATTCCCCGAGTAACCTCTCACATTAATTAGCTCTCATCGTTCCGTCAAGACACACACATATACAGATAAACACTCAAACTTTGCTCTTGCACACACAAACATGCACTCACAATTACACACAAGGTTGCTGCAGAGTGTAAGCTTGTCTCAGAAGGTTACGCCTTTGCTCTTTTTCTTCTTCTGCCCTCCCTGACGATGGTGAGGGTGAGGGTTTTTTTGCAGCTTGGCAGCAACAGCCAGACTAATTGGTGGCAGAGTTTTAATAAAGGTAAGTCGATTGTTTTCTCTGTGTTTCTATCCCTCTCCGTGTCCATGTGAAGAGGCTATGTTGTCATGGAAATAGCTGTCTGCCCCTGTGGAATTTTTGAATTTGTGAGTGTTTTTGAGGACGGTTTGGTGAGATGACCCTGCTGCTGGCATGGCCGACATGAAAAGAAGCATAACTGCTAACATGTTGTCTGATAAACTGGACAACAGGGCGAGGATGAACTTAGGGATGAGATGTCATGTGATGCAGGGTGAGTCAACGCCAGAGCTACGGGCACATTTAGCAGAATTTTTCAGTCTGATGTTTATTCAGTTTCGGTTAAAGGGTCGTTTTACCAACATACAAGGAAAAAACATGCCTGCGCTGACTGTCAAACCAGGGTATTAATGTGCAATTTTAAAAGGGCTGTAGACATGTGCTGCACTTATGTCTGTCATCATTTCATTTGCAGATAAGTAGCATTTGGTGTGTGGGACTAAATTGCCAAAATGCTACATCTGAGACCTTGTTATGAGCAGTTTTTCTTTAGTGAAAGTATGCCAAATAGCTCAGAAGTGTGCCAGTACTTATAGATTAGCAGTGCATGCTTGTACTAAGCTCACAAAGCTCAGATGTTTAGACCTAAATCTTCTCACCAAAAACTCTACAAGTCTCATCCACGCAACTGACCTAATTGTTCAAACCTACACAGATCAATCTTGGACAGACTGGAAAACGTGCTTTCTCTTTTTTTGTTTTGGATGAACTGACCCTGAGCGTGGGTATTTAAAGATGCTTTACTGTGAGTCCATGCCTGTGCATGTGCAGAACTTGGACACTCACAGTCTTTTCACTGCTGCTCGATCTGCTTGTTTTCGCTTGGTCCGTGTGGAAATGCTGCACTGTACTCGGCTGCACTCGGACAACTTCAACACCTACACACCCGCCCACACAAACATGTCTTGGCACACATATTGACTGCTTTGTACCAAGTGAGCATATGCACGCTGAAACGCCCACGCAGAGCTCTTATGAACCTTCCCATCTAATGTTTATGCATCAACCACAATCAAGACCAGGCAAACTGCTACAGTATGTGGGATCATTGAAATTCTTCTGCCTCTGTACGTGGGTAGGGAATATGTAAATGGGAGCTAATTTTTTATTGTAATGTGTGCAAGTAGTTGTTGAGATTGCAGCTGTTTGGTAGGTACTTTGTGTGTTGGTGTGTGCTGAAAGAAGAGCGATGTGCGAGTGTAAACTTACAGGAACGCTGGGCTCTGACACCGCAATGCTGTCTGGGTACACAGTGGCCTTCACACACTGGTTGAGAGAGGCGGCGAAGCGGTACGGCTCATCTGCACGTTCGCAGCGGTTCCTCTGAGAACAGCTGATCAGGGAGGAGAAGGAAGCACAAAGAGAGAGGGAAGGCTTACTGATACTTTTATTTCAACAGAAGCACAAAATAAAAGAAAGGTCTACCAGAGTCATTTCAGCCATTAGAATAAAACAGACAGTTTCCAATATGTAAGTTAATGATGAATGGACTGTATGTATGTAGTGCTTTCCTATTCGTTAGCCTACTTAAAGCATTTTGCAACTCAAGTCAGTACTCACCCATTCACACACACACACACACACACAGACATTTACACACCAATGGCAAGGTGGCTTCTCTATACAATACCAATCTGTTCATCACAAATTCATACACATACGTTCACACACTGATAGTACAGCACTTCAGGCTTAAGTACCTTACCCAAAGACATTTTTAAATGCAAACCAGAGGAGCTGAGGATCGAACCACTGACTTTCTGATAAATAGTCGACCTCCTGTAACTCAGGAGCTACAGCTGCTGCTTTAAGCAAAGCATAAATGACCCCATGGATGAATAATCAAAAGTATAGACGACAAAAAGGAGATGAATGGCATGAAAACAACGTAAAAATAACAACACTAGTGATAGAAATGATTCTTACGTCCATAGGTGGAAAAAAGCCTTTTTTTTTTTTGGTTTAACAAGTAAGTCCCAAGTCTTTGCTCTCACGTCCCAAGTCGACTCACAAGATCTGAGCTTGGAAATTGGACTAACAAGTCATATGCACTCCTCTAATCAATTAAACTTACAAAAATCACAAATGCTTTTTCAAATTTTATTTACTTCCTAAAAACACTTAAGACAAGACAACAACTTAACCCACTTCATTTAACTTCACTTCAACTCAACCAACTTGATTAGAAGTTGACGCAGGCTTCACAAGGAGAGGAATCTACGGGAAAAAGTGCTGACTTGTTGGAAATGAAAAGCATGAACGTTAGTTGATTCAGGAAATGAAAGGAAAGGTATTGATTCATGGCACAATTTTGATATAAAGTAGCTCATTTTTAAATCTCAAGTATTTACGAGCACTAAGGCTCAAGTCCAAGTGAATTCATAAGTAATTCATGTTTAAGTTCAAGTTGAGTTGTAAGGATTTTGTGATACTGTCAGGTTGAGTCTAAAGTCATCAAATTTGTGACTTGAGTCCACATCTCTGCTCATGTTATTAAGAAAATGTTGCACTGTAAATTCTCTCCCATTTTATGCCTTTTGAAAAAAGACAAATTGTCAGCACTGTGACAGAAGTTAAACCCTATCAGACAACAGATTGAAGGAAAGGGAACGATGACGATAAAAAATGTCACAAAAGCTAACAGGTAACATTGTGTCTTTTCAGCTAAATGTCAGCAGCTCACTTTGTCTACAAAATATGTGCCAGCAAAGACCTAAGAGGACTGTACTGCCATCACCCCTGTCGTGGACAATGTTTGGAAACATTGTATTTAATAGACATGTATGTAATCCACCTTCTGGTCCATTGAGTTTGTGTTGAGGCATCAGACTCATCACTTACTACCTTTTGAGTTACACCAGATACCTCAGACTTCGCTTACTCTCTCAGTTCCTCTGCTGTTTGCATTAGTCACACAGATTTATTTGCTTCCTGTTGATTGAGGCTGTAAATGTGACATGTTTGAGACTCCGGCTAAGTTATGTTCCCCTCACCACACTGTTTTATTCTCCTTCTGCAAAGCATATGGCATACTGAAGACATAATTTGAAACAGTTTTGCTGTTTTGTTGGATTGCCTTAAAAGTAAGAAAAATAGCTCACTCTTGTAAAAATGTGCAATTTATGAAACCACTACCATCAATTACTACTGACTTCTAGGAAATGTAGCTCTGAAAGTTTTGCAAAAATAGTGCATTCATTCCCAAGAAACCACAGAAACAAGTGGAGGCACCAGCAGTGGAGCCACTGCATCCAGCGGTTAATTTAATACATCATATTAGCCACAGCACTAAGCACTACACAAACTAATTATATCCTTCAATCACTGCATAACTTTGGACACATAACTAGTGCAAATTACACGGCGTTCACTCATAAGAGATCTTAATGGTCAGGCAGTGTATCAAGTACCTCGCGACACCCCCACACTCCGCCACATCCCTCATTAAAACTCAGCCGCCTCCTCCTTCTTATTAAAACTGTGTGTTCCCCGCAGCCCATTACACCAAAGGCTCTCTATCCTCATTCAACCCAGCAGTCTGTCGAGCTAACTGGCTGTCTGGTCACAGCAGCTCTAATTGGACTCCGATGGGTCAGCCGCTGTCTGTGGTGCTGATGTGTCACTACAAGCCCTGTCCATTCTCCCCTGGTTGTTCACAGTGTGTGCGCATGTGTGTGTGTGGCAGTGTGTGTTGGGGGCCCATATCATGCTTCTTAACCACATACTCTCAACCATACTGACTCTAAGCTACATCTTCATCCACAGTCTCTGTGTGTAATTATGTTGTCAGAAGTTCAAGCCATTTCGAGCAGACTCACATGAAGAAGCACAAGCACGCCAGGGTACACACACACACATGCGCGCACACACACATACAAACACTCTTATGCACAGTGCTCCCTTGGGATTTTAGAGAGCAGGAAAGTGTAGAATTATTGTAGTAGTGTGAAGCTCCCACTGGGAAAGGGGGGCAACTGTCGCAGGATTGAACTTTTTCTTGTTGAATTATTACCTGGTTTTTCCCTTTCATGACTTTGGAAACTCTCAACATCATTTCTGCATTTTTAATGTGACATTTTTATTGTTATTCCTGATATGAAATCTCTCGCCTCCTCGTTTACATGTTTGACTCCATTCATGCTGCATTTGCCACATTTTTCCCTCCCTCTCCCCTCTCTTGTCCTTGCCTCTCCCTTTTGTCTCACTCTTTCACAGTTGGAAATTAGTGCACATTTCTTAGGCAAGGTGTTATGCCGACTGCAATTTGGCGCTTCTTTTACATCCACAGCGGCGGCAGAAAATGACACTTTATGTGCTTTCCGGTGGTGTTTGCTGCGGCAAAATGTTTTATGCATGCCTCCAAGCTGTATGAGCATGGATGCAAAAACCTGGTCGGTCATTAACTGACAAAAAGCCCTGCATTGATTTTCCTCACTGTGATTTCTTTCTCTCTTTTTTATTTTTTTAAATAAAATTCATTTTGGTGGGGTGAAGTAAGATGAGAGCACAGCAAGGGGGTGGCGGATGGCTGCTGTTGCCATGGTTTCAGGAGATGGCCATTATCTCTGTGTAGTTAGAAGCTGACCCCTTGCCTCTCTCATTAGCTGAAGTGCATGGCGCTGAGTGTTGACTAGAATTCTGCCTTCCTCATATTCCTCCTCCTGACCCCCTCCCCTCATCCTCCTGTCTGGCCCTGGCCTGTCACTCAGTAGCTTTGCAGATGCTTTGTGTTCCATCACTCACATTCCTGAAGAGGGGGCCTGCACACGGAGCAATGAGGTGTCCAAAAAAGCCAAAAGCTTATTAAATTTCTATATTACAAGAAATGCAAAAGCACACCCACACCCACAAACACGAACACATACTGCAGACTGATATCACAGATGCATGCTCTTCTTTCAGCCTCTCTTCTGTCACAAGCAGCTCAAAGCTATTTACCCTCCAGCGGCTGCTGGAGGCAGTCGGCCTGAGTGTTATGCTCTCTAAGCCCTGTCCATGGTGCTGAAGTAGCTGCTGGCACTTCCATCATTACTCCTCTCTGGCATCTACAACTCCACTGCAGGCTATGAATGCACTTATAAGTGACAGCAGCATTTCACTCAAAAGTGAGTGGGGGAAGAAACAAAAAACATACACATAAAGAAGCAATGGAGAGCATATCGTTTTCCCCTTTGGCAGTTTGTGTGGGCTGCACTGTTGGAGTTGGAGCTCTGAGGTGCAAATGAAGGCTTGCTACAATATATGCAATGTAATTCAACATCCTATATCTAATGTAAAGTGTAATTTGCAGCTGCAGAAGCAGGTTTTACTGTGCAGAGGTAACAGAAGGCAGCCCTCCACAGATACCTGCTTCTTATTCTGTTGCCCCAGACAGGCAATTACACTGTAGTCTCTGCTGTGCAAAGCTTTGATAGACACCCAGACGTATGGATACACACAGCTACTCACAAGTACACACTAAAACACACAGACACATCCCCCTCCGTGAGGCACATCAGCCTCGGAAAATTAATGTATACACTCAAAGTGCATCCACAAGAACGTGCACAGACACGTACATATGCATATTAACATACAGCCCCTCACACTAAATCACACGTTTACGCACACCTTTACATACACACAGGCACACACACATCCAGGCCTTGACAGCAGAGCAGGAGAGGCAGGCGACAGGGGAAGATGTCTGTTCTCCTCTCCCTCCTCCCCTTCCCTCACCACATCTAAGGACTTCAGTGAAAGTGTGAAGGCCCGTCTGATTGCAGCTCGAGCTGTGAGAGCTGTGTTTAAAAACAGGAGGAGAGAACGGAGGGGGAGCCATTTTCAAATCACCTTCCCTCCTTCAGTGGAGATGGAGCGCAAAACGCCGCAGAGACGGGGAAATGAGAGGAGAGCAGGGATGTGCCGGTGGCAGGAAGGGGGGTGGAAAGATGTAGGTACTGAGAGGGCAAATTAGATGTATATTGAATTTTTGATTGTGCTTAACAAAGCTTTGCTTGTCCTATGTGGCGACGCATTATGTTAGAGACTCACTGGAATGGTTTGATTTGGCTGAATGGAACCTTTGCCCTGGGACTCCGTTTGTAGACATGATAATGGAGACACTGTAAGATAAACATGTATGAAGACTGACTGCACTGGGACTCTGACTTCCCAACATGAAAAGAGGAACCATTAGTTAAGCAGGGATGTGCATGTAGGACTGTGCTGTGCAGGGCTGCCTACATACATTAATAATTTATTTATGTCCACGTTAAAAAAGAAATGTACAGGGACACAAATATTACAGCTGCTGTAAAGATACATTCAGCAAAATCTTGGACAAATACACGTATATTTGACAGCTACCAATGACAGAGAGACAGCACAGAATTTTTGCAAGCCGTTGAGCTGCCTTTTTGGGCATCCGGAGTTGTTGGAAGCCTCTTATGGCCAGCCTGTGGACGTGTCCTAAGCTGCCAAAAACAAAAACAAGTAGATTGCACATATAACCTAGCTCTGAGGTGGTGTATAGGAACAGCTGGTTTTTGATGACTTTGGTCATGAAAGCTTCCTCTAAGCTTGAATCAAAGGTGCAGGCCTCTTTAAGAAGAGAAACTGATTTGGAGTCTTTATTAACAACAACAACAACAACATCTGGTGTGCTAGCAGAAAAATGCGAAAAAAATTTCAGGGTTATCAATACAAAAATGAAACCTGGAACGTTTGACACAATGTACAAACAATGTTTGTACATTCTCATTGAGAGTGGAAAATGTTTGGATATGTCCTTTGTTATGAGGTCAACTATTCTATCGTGACGTGCTATGTAGAGTCCTTTACAGGCATAGCGGCCATTCAGAATGTGTGACATGGTTACTTCTTGTGTGGTGCTTCACCTATAAGACCATTTAAATGGTCCTATAGGTGAAGCAATGAATTAAAAGTTAAAACTTACATCAAACAAATATCGTGCGATGCAAAATCCATCTGCCTTAATCCAATTACATGATGATATAACACTTCCAGATGAGGCAGAAGGATGGTGCTTTCTTACTGGCTCTATGGGAGACGTGACTCTGCCCACTTAGGAGATGGGAAGTGTATATACCGTTTAACACCATTAGCACAGCGTAGAATAAAGGATCTTGTGTTAATAGATGACTATCTTTGGATGCAAGCAATGAGGTATATGTGTGGAAGGGAACCAGACAGAGAGGCTGACTTTGGTGGAAAGGATTTGTAATCTGGCTTTTACCGTAAATGTGACAATATCCTCATTGACAGCAGCGTTCCTGAGAAATGAATGGGAAACAGAGTGGTCTGCAGAATGAAGACATGCAAGTTTTCCCTGAAGTCACACACACACACACACACACACACACACACTTTCTCCTCCCCTCAGTGTTTTATCCTCATACTGAGTGATTCTGGGCATTTGTTTCTTACTGCCGCATCCCCAAAGTGTGAGAATACCAATTTAAATGCAGACCGCGGGAGGTATGAAGAGAAGTGAAGAAGGAATAAAAAAAGGGTTTTCAATTTCAAACCATCACAGAGATGGTAAACTTCACCAGCTCAGGTTGCTGTGTCGGCTTGGCTTGGCATGTGAGGGCGCAGTTTGAAACCCAAAGCTCATGTCAGGGGTCAAACCAACCAATGCACCTCATAGAGTGTCTCCTGCAGCGGCTGATAATGTCACTGCAGGGCAGCGCCAACAGGACACGAGCGCGGTGCGTTCACTTCATCTTCTCGCAGATCGAGAAGCTATTGTAGTGTAAACTGAAAGTGTTTTGGTCTCTGATACTGAGGGCGTGTAAGGGAAAGGAGAGAGAGAGGGGAGACAAAGAGGGAAAAATATTTACAAAGAGACCATCGCTCAGTGATCTGCATCAAGCTATAGCTTTACTTGAGTGGGCTGAGCAGAGAGAAAAAGAGAAAAAGGGAACAAAAGGCAGAGGAAGCTGTGACTGCAGCAGTGACTGAAGCATCTCAAACAGAAAATAAGTGAGTGAGCAAAGCATACAGACACATTTTAAGGGTTATTAACTTTATTATATGTTGCCTGCTCACTCATACTGTACACACTGGTGCAAGATTAGAGTCGTCATGTAGCCAACCCGTTCTAGCTCTGTGTGCTGGGAATCTATGGAAATATTGATGGAGCTGCATGTTGGTGATCGATATCTCATTAGGCACAATTGGGAAGACGGATGCAGCTTCCCTCTGACTGCTAACTGTGGCTGTAGCTGATGAGTCGGCCATTAGACACACAGTCTGACATCCATAATGGGCTGAAGCAGCCATTTTCATTGCTAGGCTAATTGTTGATGCCATTGGTGAATTAGAGGAAGTTTTATGGTCGGCGTCATCCCTAGCGCAGTGATCATCGTGCCACATAAACAAACCGTCTGAGGACACCAGTTGTAGTTGTAAAAATAGGCCTTGTAGCATCTTGTTTTAATTTACTTTCTCAAATTCCCACTTTCCTTTCTCAAAAAATCCTGGGGTCACATTCCAAAATAAGACCACTGCCTTAAAGTATTGTATCGTTTGACAGCTTTTAACACAGATTTGTGAGAAGTGGAAAGCCGTGCCATTCAGGCTGCTGTGTGGGTTGTTACTGAAACAGATCTGAGCAGTTCAGCCACATGCAGACTGACAGTACAATACCATGCAGTATCACAGCGTAGTAGTGACATGTTTTTCTGCTCAGAGCAGCCCTCAAATGCTGACTCACTTTCTACTGGGGCCTACTACACCAATAGCCCTAAGCTGTCATCCACACAACAAACTAGCGCTGATTTTGACACACTGAACAGAATTTTTTTTATCACATATTACATAACTGCAACCTACTATTATTTACTTTTGATGTAACTTAGAGA
>JAPXVT010000002.1:30102095-30119686 GCA_029823135.1 Acanthurus reversus | reverse complement strand
GTTTTTTGAGCGTGTGTGCATGCACGTGTCTGCATTTGTGTGTGTGTGTCCTCGTGTGTGTGTGTGTGTGTGTGTGTGCACGTGTCTGCATTTGTGTCTGTATGTGTGTGTCCTCGTGTGTGCACGTGTAAGGGATCCAAACGGTATGTTCGTAAAAAACTGAAGCCGGCTGAAGTTGGGAGGCGAGAGGAGGATTGAAGGATGATGGGGTTGGAGGTGGGGGGGAGGGAGGGGTGGAGGGGTGGAGTGGTGGGTGGGCAGCGGCTGCGGAGGGGGTGAGAGGGGGGTCACACATCAGCAGTCGTGTGAAGGCCTGACGTCCCAACTTCCTGCCAGGGATCTGGTCTGAAGGGAGGCCCTCCATAATTCAATAACAATAATCCCCAATGAAGGCCCAATAAAGCAGGCCGCTGTGGGGCGGAACTAACTGGCCGCGCGCCTCCTCCGTCTCCAAACCATCCGTCCATCACTGATTGGGGAGAGAGGCTGGGATGGGATGGCGAGAAATGGGGGGGGTTAGTGGTGGGTGGGGTGGGGTGGGTTGGGGGTCTGGGGAACAGACCCAGCTGACGTGCCGCCTGCAGCCAGGCAGCCAGACAGAGACAGAGATCCTCCCCTCCTCTCTAACCTACACACACAACTCCCCCCCCCTACTGTCGATCCCCTCAGCGCACCTCACCCTCAGTCTGCCCCCCCACATGCTGGGCAGGAGACAGATCCAAGAGGAGAGCAGCTGCCTCCCATAGCTCCCCGGATGACTGAGCGGCCATGACCGCTGAGCCCGGCCCCGCAACCCCACCGGACAGACACACACACACACAAAACACACCGACACAAACACACAAAAACACGGACACCTGAGCAGGCTGGTCTGCAGAAATGACCATCTCAACAGCAGGGGGGTCAGTTATCAATCATGTTTGGGTCAAATCAATCACCTGTCCTTTAATGTGGTGTGACAGCTGATTGACCTCTGGAATCCATAACATTATTATTTATAACGGTCATGCAACACATCCATGGCCCTCCCCCTTATAGTCCCACATTTCTTCGTCTAACGCCTTTAAAACACTAGCAGGCTTTGAAAAAACTTTTAAAAGACAAATGTCTGACACACTGACATTTAAAGACAATGTAGCAGCAGTCACTAAGTTTTAAATCACAGAGTAGATTTTGCAGAGACGAGGGATCTTGCAGAGACACTACAACTAGATTTGTTTTGATTATGTCCCATCCTGCACCTGGTTGAAATCTACAAGAACAACTTTTAAACACGAAACAAAAATGGAGCAGAAGCAGCTTTTGGCCGGACAAAAAAAAAAACACTGCAGGATGTGGACACAACCTTGGTTGCACGAATGGGGACAGCTTCCTGCAGCTTCCTCTTTGGTGCTGGTTAGAGCACACCTATTGGTTGTTGACAATGGTCACTTCATGGAATGTCATGATTTCCATAAGACAATAAAAAAACACCCTACAATAATATTAAACTTGTTTGATTTGTTTTTAAGAAAAAGACTGACTTAAAACCGTTGGATTGAGTTTTATGACCACCTCACACCAAATGACAGGGACAATGAGAGAGCAACAACTCAGTAACTCAGAGCAAAACTTCCGTGATCTTAATCCACGCTGGAAAATTGTCTATGACCTTGAAATTGCTTTAAATGTTGTTTATAAGATCAGATTAAGGAGACGAATTCAGCATATTTAGAATCATTACACTGAAAGGTCACACAATCTGTTATTATGACTAAACAGTGGAATGAATGCCTTCATGCATAACACTGTCTGTGTTTTAAATGTCCTTTAACTGTTTACATGGAGACTTTTAAAAGAACCTTTCTCAGTTTATACTTGCATCGTGTAGCTGCACGTGCTGCGCTGTATTGTTTGGGTCTCCATTTGGTTGCTTGGTCAACCGGTATCTGGGCAAATCCTTTGGACTTCCTCAACTACGAGGACACAAACATTACAGTAAGTGGCTTAGATGAGACCAAATTGTCCATGATGCCGCAATAAGGCTTTGAGATATTATACAGCAGGCGGCAAACAGTAACTAAGGTATAAGAATGTACTAATTAAACTTAAAACTTGGATTTTCTCATCTGAGTTACCTCTTTGATCTTCAAAAGGCAGCAAATCTGTTCTTCCATGCGTGAAAGATGTGTGTGCATGTAGAAAGATATGGAGTGTAACAGGAAGACTACAGAATTACTTTTCAAGGTAAACATTTTCTTTATTCTGAAAATTTACGCAAATGATAAAAGCATTTATCCATTACATGCACAGGAAGCCTGATAGCCACCATTCAGTAGACTGTACAGTATCTCCACCTTTGAGATTAAAAGCAGTGAACTACCATGAAAAAAAAGAAGACGTTCTTTTAAGCTTATTAAATGATTTAAAAATATGTCCAACTTTGTCACAAGTTATTTGTTGCTTCATTCTACAACTCTGGACAGCTGTCTTTCATAAATTAAACAAGAACTTCGGTATGCGCCTCTGTCAGGCTTTCGTTTACTCTCAGCTGGTCATCTGAGGGAATGAGTCATTTTTTATTTCCAACATATTTCAAAATTAATGTGACGAAACAAAAACTTCGCAAAGTGATGCTCTGAGGCCATATCAATTGCTGTAGTGCATGTATTTGACTTTATATTCATTCTGTGCGTACATGTATGTGTGCATGTACAGAATGTCTGCATCTACAGCCATACGTCTGCACGTCTGTGTGTGTGCATACACATGTACATGCATGCCTTTGCTTGTGTGTCAGTAGGGTACTGCCTGTTGACAGATGAGAGCTGTGCTGTGAGGGGTCTCCAAGAGGCCTGACAGATCTGTGACAGAGTGTGCCTGAGGAGGGAGGCCTTCATGTTAATCCACTCTCCTACATGTTAACTACATTTGGATAGTCCCACACTGCGCTGCCCTCAAACAGCCTAGCAGGGTTCAACATGGAGAATCCGTGAGAGCCCCAAAACTATTGTCAAAACCGACCTCTTTGTTTCATAATGCCACAAAAATGTGCAAACACAGGCATGCATGCATGCCAGCTAGCAAACACACACACCCGCAATCACTTAAACACAGTGAAAGTCATCGCAAGGGTGTCATTAAGCAAGCAGACTGGTCGGCTGAAAATACAAGCAGACACAGAGCTAACAAAGCGTTCGGGTAAAAAAAAAGAAGACAGCTTACCTAAGCTGTCTGAAATAAGCAGTTGATTTAATGACGAGGAAGCCATGAACTAAGACTGTACGAAAAAAGATACTGCAATCTCTTTTCTTTTTACTTGAAAGCTCATAAAAAGGGACTTAACAACTATTCCGACCAGGACTGGTCCAAAAATCCAGACTAGTTAAAGCACAATAAAACCGCTGGGAATGGAGAGATTGATGAGGGGAGCTTTGTGATTGGTTGCAGCCCGCATATTTGCAAGTTAAGGACGCCTCCTTTTGTGGTTGATTTTGTCGAGAACAGAGGAGGGAGAGTGTGAGGTTCCCGGCCAAATGGGCAGCTCAATTTGGCACCGAAACCGAGCCTGTTTAAATACACTCTTGTGCCAGAAGTGGAAGAGAAGCCGAAACATCTTCATTCAACTGGTCCCTGAGCAGGGTTTTAGTGTCGCTTCATTACTTTTTCTCAGAGTAAATATTGAAAACAGCGGAGCCAACAAAGATTCATTTCTCCTTAAGGCGCAGCGGGGTCAAAAAGAACAGAACAGACTGAAATACTCCTTAAACAAAACTGACAGCACGTGAGAGATTTTTTTAAAGCACAGCCGACCAGAGTGTTTCATATTCCCAGTGATCCTCGACAAAGTCTGAACCGGAGAGCGCCGGACTGATGTTGACACGGATAGGAGGGGGAAGGAGTGTTTACTCTGAAGCAGCTGAGTATGTGCTGTCTAATCCACTTCTTGTGGGAACCTGTAATGCTGTCTGATACCTGTTAAGAGTGCAGACACGCAGAGGCCTCTCCGCGCTTCGCCCGCGGTCATGCCTCCGAACGGCTCTTCTCTTCTCCAAAGCGGCACAATAACTCATTATGAGTCACAGACAGTCTACTGTCTAACCCGCTACGTTAATGGTGTAAACACAGGATATGGTGGTTGCGGTGAAGCAACACAGACACACACACACACACACACGTATATATATATATACACACACACTCACACAGTCAATTAGTGAGAGGAAGACAAAGAGGGATCAGAGTGTAAGAACAGGCCTTGGGCAGTTTTTTTTGAGTCAGACGGGGAGTGCTGACCAACAGCAGAGCTACAGGAAAACTGACTGTACGGAGCATACGGAGCATACGAAGCATACGCAAGACCGTGCAATAACACACTTTCACTGGAGCCTTTTGTGCACTTTGGAAATCTAATGTTATGTGTTGTTTTTTTGAATCACTCTCATTACTCATTGCCACTTTTTTATTTTTTTGTCTTGACGTCCCTGCAGGCCTTATCAATAAGAAAACATGGCCAGAACAAAGGCACAGGGATGTGCCTGGGTCATTTCGCCGCCATTACTCCTGTGCCTCTCTCCTTCAGTCCCTCCGTCCCTAATGAAGAACAGAGAAATGTCAGGCAGCCGGAGAGGAGAGGATTACGTGGAGTTCGTCTCACATCAACATCACACAACAAACCTCCAATCAACCAAAGAAGTGGCGTAATGAAGATGGGAGTTTGAGCAAACAGCGCAAACAGGTGTGTGTATGCAGGTGTGTGAATTACGAATGTGTGTTCGCCTATTTGAAAGAAAGACAGGCTTCAATAGCCCGTACACTGAACAATAGGGCCAATCAGCCTTCTGCATCTGGTCTGATTAAAAGATGAGCTCACGGTAGATGAGTATAGCAGTGATATCTCACCAAGAATACAATGAATCGCGGTTCGTGTAAAGATTCGACACTCTCATCAATTGTTTCCTCAAAGAGAGGCTGAGTGAACACTCGTGCTAAAGCAGCACAGAGAGCAAGAGAACAAGAAGCCATTTCCCAAAACAATCTGAGTGTTCCATCTTGATAGCCTTGAAAGGCACAACCAGAATAACAACTGGCAGTGTAAAACAGTGCTATTCTCATTACTCTTCATGGAGTGAAAAGAGAGAAAGACTGTATAGTAGGCTAATGAGCTAGTTAAAGGTGGCAGTAAATGTCATTCCTCCTCTGGCAGGTAGTGGGCTGCAGAACCGCTACAGGCCATTACCTGGACAGGGACACATGCAGCTGCGTCAGCAGTTTACTGCACTGCCTGGCATTCATTCACGTACACACACGCACACACACACACACATAGATGCACAGAAAGCAACAAAATGAAAGGAGGAGAGAGAGACAAACCTGTATACATACTGTAAGACCACAACCCCTCTATATAACATGCATTACAATAAAAGCCTAAGTGGATCATGTTGAGGAAAAACTGCTTGAACCAAGGAGACAGTCTTTAGTCGTTTTTAATCTTCTTTCCATTGACAGGAAGTGTAATGAGTAAAGAGCTTTTCTGGCTGCTTTCCACTCAGGTGTTGACCGTGGTCTGCTGGCTTGTTAGCTGCTCGGCCACTTTGTTTGACCTTTAGTAATTTGTTCTCAAATCCATCTGGAAGGATTGGTTTTTCCAAATTGGATCACTGCGAGTTTACTGAAGAGTGAGCAAGGACAAAGTCTGAAGATATTCAAAGTTTTGTCATGAATGGACAACGTACAGTGGAGCAAATTATGTTTATTTGCTGAATTCAGACAAGCAAGATAAGATGGGATATAACTGTGGAAATTTTGAACATGGTATTGGAAAGTTATGACACTTATTTGCATTAAAATAAAGTCCATGTTGGATCTATCAATTTAATTTATCAATTTATATAATCGACCAATATCGGCATATCGCAGATATATCAGTATACGCGTATATGTTGTTTGATATGTGCTGATATCAAAACTGTTTTTTAAGGCTGGAAAAAAATGTTCAGACTAGCAGTTTAAAATAGCATCATTATGTAGCTTGTCCTGCGGAGGGCAGGTTGTTATTTAATGACTAATTAGAAAGTGTTCACTGTTCAGGGCACTGAGGTATGGAGCAAAGTTTGTAATAAAATGTAAGATATTCTGCATCCATTACATATCTTTGTCACATCTATTTGATAACATTCAGCTGATTTTATTTTATATATATAAAATTGGCCGATATATCAAATATCTGAATGTTTTTGCTCCCTTATATTAGTATTGGCATCTGCCCCAAAATTCCTTTGTAGGGTCCTACTTTGTATGTGCAGTCGTTCAAATTTAACAAAGTGACTCATACTGTGCCTGTGGGCAAAGATGAACATGGTTCATTCTAAGGTGAAGAAACAACTGGAGGTAAAAGGACAGTGGAAGAGAATAAAGCATATTTAGTTCCAGTTTTACTCTGAGTTTCAATCCAAACAGACAGCAGCTTATAAAGATGGAAGTCAGAAGTCAAGCTGAGTGCTTGGAAAAAACAAATGCTATAAGTAACAGTAAATCCTTGTGGGTTTCAATATGCCAGTACTGACAGTGTGTCAAGTGTCATGTTTATATTGCACTGCTGATATTTCAGTCCATACCACTGTGTCACATGCATGAGATAGCCGGGCTCGCCGGTGGTCTCTTGACTGCTGCCGCATTTATGTTTACCTTAGCTGGAGCACTAAGTGACAGAGCGGGCAGCATTTTAACAAAGACAACAATGATGTAAAATAAACTGTCTATGCAAAAATGCACACACACATACACACATTCTGCACACTGTCACACCTTAAACCCAAGTGGACCATTAATCCAGCTTTTGTAAGAGGAGAGCCCTCCTGCACTCGCTCCAATCTCTGAGGGCCTCAAACAAATAAACTTCCTATGGTTTTAAAAAAAGCCCCGAGCTCCTCTGGATTTAAATACACTCTGGCTCTGCTACCCCACTGGTTTCAATACACCTCTGGGTCCAGTGTATGGAGTCGGGCTGCTGCCCATATGGTCCCCACTGGATTAGGCTAAGAAGGCCAGGCACATAATGGTGAGGCCCGGGGAGCCATTAAAAACCCATTAATTGTGAATTTTGAAGATCCTTACGGCAACGATATGCTAATATTTCTTTGCACGAGAGACGGACTGAAGAAAGAGAAGCTGCGAGGCGGCGCAGAAGAGAAATAAACGGAGTGAAGAGGAGGGTGAGAGAGAATGTGAAAATGGTAAAAAGAGAATCTACAGACTGTTCCAGGTCGCTGTTACTCCCTAACATCCACTTGTCTGCCAGACACACTCTGATACACACACAACACTCGGTGAGCGGGAGTCCTGGAGAATAAAGAAAAGGGGAGAGCAGAGGATGAAGAAAACTGCAGGCAGCAGTAGACAAAGAGGTCAGTGTAGTGGAAAACATGGAGTCTGACATTAAAGTGATGCAGTTCAACTTAGTCGCTTTAGCGCAAGAAATGCATGGTTGAGAGATCAACATGTACAAGGAGGAAAGGAGCAGGACAGATGAGGAGAGGAACATGTGAGAGAAACAAAAGAGGAATAGGAAGTTACTGGATAGCACCTGCCATCTGCATATCTTTTTATCTTCCAATATAATAAAAGCAGAAGATAGCATTTATTTGTTTTATGGCCAGGTGGCCTCAGGCAGGGAAATTCTGCTTATCTCTGCATTCCTCTGTATTTGCAGATTGGACGGGAGGAACATTAGCCCGGCTAAGTCCCCACCAAGCAGATTAACCACAGCCAGCAAGGGGACCAGAACGCAGATTTGGGATGCATCGCCCAAATAAGATTTAGGCTTTTCACTGGCAATTACTCACAGTATACATTTCAATGCGTAACCCCCAGTGCGGCTGATGCTGCCCTGGCTCTGAAAAGGACTTTGACTAATCTGAGACGTGCCACTGTACCAAAAGCTTACAGTCTGTTTCCAGTGAAACAAGACTGGAGCCATCGCTCTCTGCTGTTTACATTCAGTTCCTCTCCCCTGATTTTCTTTAATGCCTGAAGCAAGGCTATTTGGTATCCATGGAAAGCCACTTGAATATAATGCGGACACCATTATTTCAATGTGTTGTATACATGTCACATTAGAGCACAACTGACATGACTCAGAAATCAACACATCAGCATCAGTAACCGCTGCAGCCACAACGGCTGGACAGTTTTGCACGTTCAGTTCGTCAGTGTAATGAGTTCTTTCCTTATGTGCATCCAGGATGCTGATGAAGGGAAAGGAGACTGGACTTGTCATTTCCCCGTTGGGCCCTCGGGAGCCAGGTGTCCCTCTTTAATGGAGGCATGTGAAGACTAACGTAGGTTAATGAGCTATGCAGGCCCCAGAGGAGATAAGCATTATAGGCTATATGAGATCCCCTCTCATCCCTTCATCCCTTCATTTGTGTCAGACCCTGGGAGAGAAGGGAGGAACAAAGGAGAATGTGTTGGAATGGAAGCAGAGGTGAAAGAGAGACGGGGAACAGCGAGAGTGAAAGACACAACAAATGCAGCCAAAAAGAATGCCAGGTCTGCCAGCCTTTTAAAACAATTAAGGCCTGGATGAGATTCACTGTAAAGGTTCGACTGCCAAGCGAGGCCCAAATGTGGCAGAGAAGGGAAAGCTAAGCGAGAGCGGGCCTAATCAGAAACAGATTCTCTACGACAACAAACCAAACCACACGCACACACAGGAAAGCCGACACTTTACATATTAAAGCTTGGCAGGGAGGGAAAAAGACTGTGGAAGCATCAAATTGTAATGAGGAACAGGCTAAAGGGATAGAAAGGAAGAGACGAAAAGACAGAGAGATGTACTGTAATGATGAGGAAGCAAAGAGGCTTTAAAATATAATGCAAACCTAAACTGTATTTGTCCTTTGAGCCTGTTTTAAGAGTGTCTGTCAGGGAGTTTTACTGTACTGCTTTATTGCATTCCTTTTTTCGTACCACTCTCAGATGTGGCTTAGTCTTTTGTTTGGCTGTCTGTGGCTGCATCGCTGTATATGCTATTAACTGAGCATGAGGAACCATCTGAGCATGCTGTGTTTCTGTCCCCAAACATGAATGTGTGCACCCCTCAGATGCTGCCATAAGACGAAAAAAGCGTGAGTATGTTTCTGTGTGTTGGCTGTTCAGGTGGTTGGAAATAGAGGAAACCGACAGGTGAGAGAGGGAGGAAGGAAATACAAGGAAAAGAAGAAGGATAAAGGTACAAGATGAGAAGATAAGTTGAGCAGAAATGGGGAGAAATACTGGGAAATAGAGGTGAGACAGGATAAAGCTGGAAGCGGAGCACAAGGGGTGAGAAGGGAGGAGGTGTGAGGTTTGTGCCCAGGAGCGGAGAGCATAGTAAAGGTCTGTGGCACAGCCGACAGAGAGGCAGCCTCACATTCCAAGCTTGATCCTGTATAAACCCTGTCTGTTACTGCAGATCTGATATGGAAATAAGAGGCCAGATGGGGGCTTCCACTGGCCTTATAAGGGATTGTGGCTTGCCCTGGATGGATCACGGGTGAGGAGCCATGGAGAATGAGAACAAGGGAGAAAGCGAAGAGCAGAGACGGGAACAGGGAACGAGCATTAGAGAAAAACAACATTAGACAAACAGAAAAGAGTGAAAAATGGATACGCAAGAAGGGAGAAGAAGAGATATAGAGAATAGCTGTAGACAGTAGCACAGTGTGTGACAAAAAGCAGAAGAGAAAAGAAATGGAGAAGCAAGCACAGGCACTGCCTTTCTGATGATATTCTTGTATTTCTCTGACTCTGATGCTGCTTCAATGATCTCTGGTCTTTGAAGGGTGGATCATCAGGGCCCAAAGAACAGAAGCAATTTCCTCCTCTCACACAATAGCAAACTTAATATAAAGAACCCAGCACCACTCCACTGGTACAATTCATCCTGCTACCATTGTATCAAGCCGAGTCCCACAGGTCCATTTTATTGCAGGATTTTTCTGCGCTGCCAGAAAGAATAACTTCGCCCTTAAGAAAGCCTGCAAATGCAGAAAAGCAAAACTCAATGAACAAGAGATTGGATGTTTACCATGTTAAAAGCTTAGGCTGTACTGATCAAAAATAAATTCAGTGAAATCCTTGTTCCATCGTCATCTGTTTCCAACTGAAGCTTAACAACAACTGTGTTGGTACATCCCCTCGTTCTACTCCCTCTGCTCTGAAGTGTGTTTTGTACTAACAGCGTTTCCTTGTCAAGATGTTCAGACAGTGGGAGCCAACAACCTGCTGGGAAACCTGATCAGCCACACTAATCTGATCAGCTGCACTTTGTTCGAGTGTGTCTTATTTAAAGAGGACGGCTCTCCCAGCGTGGCGTAACCCAAACACGGTCCTATCCGCTTTCAGCCCAGGATCCCGGGGAGCTGACACGGTCATCTGATCCACCACACCTTCGCATCACGCTTGCAGCCTAAACACAGAATACCTGCACCCAAACGTGCAGCCAACCGCAACAATCTGGGCTTATTAGGGTGAAAACTCATGACACAAGTGTTTCTCGTTTCCTAATCAGTTGGAAGGCAAAGGCCCCCCTCTTCCCAAGTGTATGTATGTGCAAGTGCGTGCATGTATTTGTGTGTGATGAAACACTGTTGAAATAAAGTGAAACACGAAGTGTCTTTGGAATGTATGATCAAGGGAGTTTTCTTACACCTCCCTCATACAAATAAGTGAGAAAAATTTGTACGTGCACCACGCCAAAGCAAATTATGACCATGTGCACATGCAATAAAACAGAACTTTCAGCCTCAAAAGTCATGCACACACATTAAAGAGCTCATCATCATAGAGTAAGGGCACAATACCGCAGGGAAGAGACATGCAAATGATGTAGACAAGATCTTAGTCCTCTTACCCCAAAATTGAACCCATACAAGCCCGAGATAAAACTGTTTTGTCTGTTTTTCTGCTACTTCATTATCACAGTCAGCTAATATAGGCCAAACACATGCACACAAACACAAAACACACCTCCTCTATCCATACACCCCACTGAGCCAACAGCTGCTTCCAGCAGCACCAAACTGCGGCTGCCAAATACACCACAAAACACTTAACCATGACTGACGGTAACACGTTATTCCCCACAGGAATGTTTAACTCCCCTTTTAAGCGGAGTAAAAACGAGGAATGTTGATGGTGTGCCGCTGTGCCGCGATTCCATCACATCATCACCTCTCCGCCTTGACTGCTAATCCAATCTGATACAGCACGCCCATGTCACCAAGCACGGGGATGCCTCGGCCGTGCCTCCAGCCTTGACCCTTACCTTTAGTCGAGTTACCAGAGGCCCAGATAATGTTTTCCCAACCGCTAACCATTAGGGTTTAATGAGTAACAGCGGTGGCTGAGCTGACCTGTGGCTGAAAAAGGCCTCTGGCTCCTGCTCTGTTCTTTGATATCATGACCCTGTTAATGCCCTCTCGGTGGCCAGGCATGGGCCTTTTTGGTCATGCAGGTGCGTTTCACAATCGAACACATGCCCTCATTCTTTTCCCGCTTCTTTAGTTCTTCAGCTGCAACTCGGCACTTCTCCTCTTTCAGCAATTCAGCCATCTTTCAATTCACACATTTTGATATATCACATATTTTACGTGGACTTTATTTTTTTCCCTATTCTACATGATGAACATTTTTCTATCTGTCACCTGTCCGTGTGTGGTGTGTAATGGCAATACATGGTCATAACATTGAGCCTTAAGGGTCAGATAAGGTCCTTTTCTGTGGAGGGGATATATTGAAGGTGAGCTACCTGCTAGTACTCATTGATATTCAGGTGATGTAAGGTGAATGGTGAATGAGCAGATCAGATTTTCTCCTTGGTAAAAACGTGAGAGAAGCTACTGCATAGGGCTCGACTGTTACGGGATTTTTAGGTACAATGCCAATACCAATATAAGGGAGGAAAAAATGATCAGTTTCCAATATATAATAATACTGGGAGAGTGTGGTTATCAAAAACTTGTGACAAAGATATGTAATGGAGGCAAGATACTTTACATTTTTACAACTTCATTCCAAACATCACTGAACAGTAAACACTTCACTTATTAGTTGTTAAATAACGGATGGTTCTCTGCTGGGCAAACTACGTAATTTCTCCATTTTAAATCACTAATTCAAGCATTTTTGCCAGCCTAAAAAAACAGGTTTAATATTGGCACACATCTGAGAACATATACTGTATAATGATCAGATTTATCTGTGATAGGCCAAAATCCACCAACAATATCAGCAAACCTGTATATTGGTCTGATCCTTTACTTGAAGGTACAAACATTAAAGATTAATAACGTCTTCCTAACAAAGGAGATAGTGAGGTTGGATTGACGCTCGGGCCTGTGAAAACAACACACTGCACACTGTGTTACAAGCTATGCAGAAGGAGCTGTCCAATCCCATTAAGACTGTAGCCGTCTTAGCCGAATGGCCGGACTATTAAGAACGAGTCGAGGCTGACAGCTCTGTTTCATGGCAGCATGAAGCCAAGACCTGACATACAGCTGTCAGGAGAAAGAGATGCCCCGTGTGTGTGTGCGTGTGTGTTAAGGGCTCGGAACTGAGGGGCAGGTAAAGGCTGAGTGAGCAGAGATTACCACTGGCTTGAAATATTATCACATGCTATTAGCACTGTATCACTGTTCATTAGGCTGATGGCTAGCTGAAGTTACTTGACAGCCCTGCGGTAAGAGATGAAGAGAGTGAGAGGGAGATAGAAAAGAGGCGAAGCTGTATGAAAAAAAAGTAGAAATAAAACTGGAGCAAGAGGAAAATGAGGGAAAGCGATCAAGGCCCTCCGCCTTCACTGGCAGTTTAAACATCCAGGACACAAACAGGAAAACTTCAAATGGAAACAAGACAGATGTTGTATTTAGTGTCGCAATAGGACGGAATATGGCATATTACTATTATATCTCATTCTTATGATGCCCAATGATTTGTAAGACCCAATAGTTGCAATGCAAAAAAATAAGGAAAGGACTGTGGAATTTGGTAATAAAAACTGAGCTGCATGTGGACTTTGTCCTGCAGAAGATCCCTTTGATGGAAGATTATGCAATGTTGTGTTACATCAAATTCAATGACATTCATTACATTTTGAAATGATTTCTTAATGAACTGAACTGAACGAGCTTCAACTGCGAAACAAAGAAATCTGAAAAATGAAAACAGAAATTAGGGAAAAAATTCAAAATGTATTTCAAAGGGCCTTATGCAACATCCACAGCAAATGATAACCAGATGACTATACAATGTCAAAAAGCATATATCAAAGAAATAATTTGCATGGAGCCCACAACAGCTTCCTGTAAACAGTGTGTGATCTTAGAACTACATTAAACAATGCTGTCACCCCGGCAAGCTGAACTTCGAGGGCCCTGATAACTGCTGCTGTCTCGTATGAAGTAGGAGACAGAGGAGCAGTAAAGCTGTCTCCCTATCAGACAGAAACATTAGTCGCTGTCACACTCAGTTTGCCTTCACACAGACAACAGTTTAGTATATCATCAAAGCCAAAGCAATTCTCATTTCTGAGATCTATTGGCATTGCACCACTTGAAAAGGCTCTTGAAATGGAAGCACACATTTGCAAAGTAGATGAGAGGAATGCTGTTTTGGTTTGCTCGAGTAATCTAGAATCATTATGCACGATATCAAACACATAAACAATGCAAGTGTTCTTTTTTCACCTCCTAACTGCTTCTAATGAGGATGATCATTATGATGCAAGGAAAACTGGGAGAATATATCAAGTACTTCAAAAAGATTCCCTCTTGTTTTGGGCCACTCTGAGAGTTTCTGAGCAAGTTTACAAAGTAAGACCGAGTTTGTTCTCTCTCCCCCTCTGTCCTTCCTATTCCCCCTTTTATCTAATTTTGGATCACTCTAAGAGCCAGCAGTAATGAATTGGCTAATCACAGTTATCTGGCCCATTCAAGTGCTTTGTAAAGCAAATCAATAAAGCCTGGCACTGAGCCAGCCATCCACTTTGACAGACGTTGCTTGCTAATCTATTTCTGTGTTTTTTTCAATTCTAAAGATGTTTACTTGTTCTGTCTGTCCCTTTTCTCTCTCTGCGTGTTCTTCAGCAAGGTCAGTGGGGAAACTAAAGAAGGAAAAAAAGCTCACATACCGCGCCAGCTGGCAACTCGGAGGACAGAAGTCAAGCACAGAGTACTTAAAGTTCATTTGACAGAGGAAGAAATTTTCTCTGTGATTGGTGGAACTGCTGGAAGTCATTGGAGCTCTGAGAATTATACCTCAGGCTAGAAAAAACATAACAAGGCCTACACCCGTACTTTTCTGTTTCCAAAGTAACAGATCAATAACAAAGACGCAACAACTGATAAGAATTTCTATGAATTTCAAATGCTCTCCCCGTGGTGCCTACATTGGCTGCAGAGTAATCGGGAATATTGATAGGCTGTGAGGCCCAGCCTCCCAACACAGCTTCCTTGCATAATGTTTTGGGCATGTTTTGGCTATGTTTTAATGGATGTAAAAGCTTGATTGCAAGGATTTGTGGGCTCACAATACCGTACTCAGACAAATGGGAAGCCCAGAACTTAGCAAAAGAAACATTTGAGAAAATTTTCACTTTTTAAATCTTCCTGCCCAACCAGGAAGACATGGATACGGTTACTGAGATATGTCTGATGTGGCTTCCCACTCCTAATGACACTACTGCTCCCAACATTGGTTAAAAAAACCCCACACATCCCTCAGCCACAGGCATCGTATGACTCCCAGACTCCATATGTGTGCGACAGCGTAAAGACAGAGCCAAGATCTACTGCTCCTTTTCCCTTTGAGGCCCACCGTACTTCCAAACATGAGAAAATTTTCAACTAAATTTTCAGCCCAATCAGCAAGATAATATGCTGAAGAAAGTGGATTACAGCATTGCTCTTTCCTCAAGTAGTCTCTGGTGAAAAGTGCCTCTAATCAACAATGGGTTAATTAATCTCACTGATGAAGTTAAGTCTAATTATGGGACACACTCAACAGGGTAATTTGTTTTCTACAAAAAGCGAAGGCGTCAAAAACAAATCTTATAAATAAAATTATGTCTTCAACGAAAAAAATGTCTTTTAGTGATAAATAAATGAGTGAGAAGTGCACAACATTTTCATGGGCATATGTGAATTCTGTTGTGAGTGTCTTCGGGGATTTGGCTACGTTGGCATGGATGCATCTTCTGGCTAAATTAAAGCCTACACGCACAACATCCAACTGTGGTAAAAATGTATGCAGTGTATGAGTATTTGTCTCTTGTTGTTAGATAATGAAAAACGCTTCCTTCGAGACACTAGCAGAGAAAAGAGCAAGCAATTAGAGGAAGGGAATGGAGAGGGAGAGCGAAAGAAGGAGAGTAAGCAACGGAGAGCTGTTTGAATGTGATTAATGAGATCACTGCAGGGTAGGCTGTGTCACTGTAATAGTCTGAGCAGGGAGGAGAAGGAGAAAAAGACTCGGAGTGAGAGTGAGGGACTGAGACAGAGAAAGGGACAGAAAGAAGGAGAGAAATGAGGAAGAAGAAGAAAAGGAAAAGAAAATGAGAGGGGACAGCCGGCCGTCTGACCAGAGTAACATTTAACTCACTGCTGTGAAAAGAAAAGGGGGATGAGACACAGATAGAGAGAGAGAGAGTAAATCGGAAAGACGAAGCAGGAAAAGCAGATATAAGGCTTAGATGAATGAAACGGCAGGGGCTCTCTGTCTTTCTCCGGCCTTTTAACTGTGAAAGGTTTAGAGAAGCCCAAACCAGGTCTGGCAGATAGAGACGCTTGTACTCTAAAGACGGCGATGAAAGACGCAGCCTGCCGCTGAGGCCCAGGGCGGCTGCCGGCTGCCTCTTTCTCTGGCTCAGGGTTAAGAACTGAGGAGGAGGGGGTCAAGTGGAGGCCAGGTTCCCAAAGGTCACACAGACATAGCAGGCCACAGCTCAATGAACAAGCTGGTCATTAGCTAAACTATAAATGGTTACGGCAATTAAACACCTATGGCAATGACTTCCAATCACAAACATTCACAGCCCTGTCACATAAGTGTAAAGCAAAATGCACCGTCAGGCGTAACTGTTTAACATGTAACATTTTCACAATAAAAAGTCTAAAAATGACTGCATCTTTGTCAAATATTTCATAGGGCCTGACAAATATATTGGTTTGCCAATATTATCAGTTGATATTGACCTATTGCAGATATATCGCTATTGGCAAATCTCTTCTCTGATATGCTGCGATGGTGAAACAGTTTTTTGAGGCCTGAGAAAATGCTTGGATTAGTGATTTAAAATGGTTTAATTATGTTGTTTTTCAAGCAGAGGGTCCTTTATTTAAAGGCTAGTAAGTGAAGTGTTTACTGTTCAGTGCACTGATGTTTGGAATAAAGTTTGATAATTGTAGCATATTCTGTCCTTTTACATATCTTTGTAACAATTTTTTGATAACCACAATCATTCATATCAATAATATCGGCCAATAAATCAGACACTGGAATTTTCTTGCTCCCTAATATTTGTATCGACATCGGACACAAAAATCCCAAATCCATCGGGCCCTAATATTTAGTTCAGCTGTGTACTTAAATTATCCAAAATATTTCAACATGGTTCACACTCAGAGAAATCAATACTTTCAGAGAGTGAGGAAGGAAGTCTAAAATGTGAATAAACCTAACCTAACATAACTACATCATCAAACTGCATCTTTTGTTTTCACTGTTTTGATTGAGGCAGAAATTACATATTGTTATTGAAAGTATTTCCATTTTTTTCAGCCACTTCTGAATATTTAAACTGATCTGTAAATAAATTTTACGCTTGTCTAATGGAATCAAAACCAGTGCTGATTAATAATTTGATGACCGTCCCTTACATTCAAGCCCTCGCCAAAGGAGTTCACACAGTGCTCATTCAGCTTATTGCCATCATGGTCAAACTCTCTACATTTCACAGTACACAGTCTTTATAAATTTTGTGTCTGTGGTGACATTCCTGCTCAGTGCACCTGTAGTTATGAGTTTTATGTCACCCAACAATGTTCAGCAACAATGTTTGGAGTTAAAGGAGGGTGTCAAAGAAATGTTCCTGGAAGGGATGCTCCAGGTAAAATATAAAATTAAGTGTTCAGAGTCAAAGTCAAAACCTAAATGCGACCAATGGAAAGGCCAAACACATAATTGTGTCACTTTTCCTCATTGGAGAGCACAAAAAGAAGAGAAGGGACCGATGACACACATCCCATCACTGCCCTATAACAGGTTGATTTTTGTACAATATTTGGAGGAGCCTGTGCAGGTATTAAGCTGTGTGCACACAAAAAGCGGGAAAAATATTCCCATTGCGTGATCGAGCGATTATCATCACATGATCAAACTGATGAAGTTGAAAATTTTGAACTTGCACAGGGACACAATGGATGTGAAAATCTGCGACCATCCCTTCATGCTACGGGTCCGTCATGGCACCTAACACGATTTTGCATCACACCATTGACTTTGTATGTAATTTCATTGTGCCACAAATTAAAATCACTTTTACATTTACTCAACTCATTGCATGTAAT
>JAPXVT010000002.1:29989604-30006547 GCA_029823135.1 Acanthurus reversus | reverse complement strand
ACAAAGAAGGATAAAAAAACTAAATTTCAATGCACCTCCAAGTAATATTTTCAAGAACACTGTGCAGAGTACAAAATAAAAACACATTCAGTAAAACTGGCCAACTCTAATCTATGTTTTACACTAAAGTTATGTCTGTCGCCTCATATTTCATGTCCACCTCATCATTTCACCCGCAGCTGTCTCTTGAAAACCGTGTACGCCTCATGTGAAATATGTGTGTGATGACACATACTTACTGCACATACTACTAGTTTATGTGTGGGAAGAGGTATTCATATGGCTGTTGTGAATTGAGCAAAAATCTTGCCCTAGGTGGTGTATCATAGTATGTAGTGATCATTTTTCTGGGAGACTAGTCCTTTTTGATGAACAGATCCTTGTTTACTCATTTTTGGGTGATATTTCAGTAGTATACGAGAGCTGCTGGCAGCGCTGTGGAAAAAATAAACAGAAGAAAAAGTGAGACAGTTGCTAGTTTGAAACCATGAATAAACTAACAATTAAATGAAAAGATGAGATTTCAGTTTTCATCTTTTCTCAGACTCAAGTTGTGTGCACAATTTACACAAACAATGGCAAATTCACCACTGATTTCTTCCCAGTCTGCCTCTATGTGGTTTCTGAATTCATGATGAAATGCCTTCTGGATCAAAATCCATCAGAGGGAAAAACACTGTGTAAACATTTACAGAATATTGTTCATGCATTGTGTGGTCTAAAACAAGACAAAACAAAGAAAAAAAAACTCCCCAACACATGTATGAAATGAGAGCCTAGGAAAAGTCTGGCAGTACAGAAAAGGGACAGTTGTCGATGTACAGAGAAATAGTAACAAAGTCAAAGTCAATTTTAATTTTAGCTGAATGCAAAAGTTTAAACCCAAAGCGTGTGACTGCAACACTGACCTTTCAATAAAACAAATCCATTATTGTACAAGAGAAACATTAATCTTTTGCTGATATAAGTTTGGCTTTTAAATGAGCTCTATCAATAAAAGAACTACAGTATAGTGCACTCCAATAGCAGCTTTACTGTAATTTCATCTTTCAACTGGTTGTTATGACAACAATAGAAATGGAGGAGAGAGGCAGCCAGCAAATGCAGTGACACAAACATAAAGTGCTAGCCTTGCTTTAATGGTATGCCCATGAATAGCCGGAGAAAATGGCAGCGTAAGAGGCAGTTAAGTGACTTCTCTCTCTGCCAGCCCGGGGCAGAGACACGGGGGCAGAAGAGTGAAAAACAAAGTCTTTGTCCTGAAACATGGATGTTTGCATCCAGAGGACAACCCATGGCCTCAGGGCCTTCATTTCACTCCATTAGGTGAAGTGACCTAGACAAAATCGGGGCAAACATGCTGAAAGGACGCGCTGAGAAAGACAGTGGAGAAAAGACCAATTTTTTTTCATTTTGTGCAGACGAACATCAGCTCCTACACAATGACTGGTTGTCTGATGGCCTGGCCCGAAGGGAAACTTTTGCTTATGTGTATGCCAGTGTGTGATCATCTGTATATGTGTTGTTGTTGCTATAGTAGTCTCTTGAGACTTGTGTCGGAGATGTGTGACAGAGCTTGAAATGGCCCCCAGAAAGCAAAGGCCGTGTTGGACATGAACAGGGATGAAACTCTAAGAGGAAAACACTCAGTACAACAAAGATCTTGTCTCTATGGTGGCAGTGATTGTAGGTGTTAAGTTAACATGTAATGTCACTCAGTATGTTCACATGACGTCAGAGAAAATTGATTTTGTTATGTCAGTCCTGCTAAAACGGGACTTTTCTGGTTTTAGTCCGCCTGAAATTGTGCTAAATATCTTTTCTCAAAGTCGAACTAACACACTCAGAGAATGCTACAGGAAGTTGAATTACTCCTGCACGCATACGTCTCAACAGGACCCAGCCTGACAAAAGCGATCCCACGGTGGTCTTTGGCTTTGAACTCGAACAGCATTAGTTTGTAGAAGAAAGCCAGTAAGTAACAAAAATCCTGTAAGCACGAGAAGAAACGTGCATCAAAGTTGTACCATAAGTAAAGCATAGATACGAAGTGTACAGCGCTGTGCAGTTGTCCATGTTTTCACCGTTTGACATGGATTCTAGTAGCTGCTTTCTAACTTGTTTGCAGCTTGTTTGGTTAACTGGAAGAAAGTCTAATGGCAACCAGCTGAACGGGGCATAATGCCTCCTACTGTAGTGGAGTTCAACAATAAATCAGTTCTCCCTCAGTACACTGGAATAAGGACAGTAGTCCAATTAAATGGCTATAACCATAGCTCCACTTAACTGTGCATGTAAACGAAGTGACTGTGTTTGTGCCCTGCACGCGGAGGACATGCATGTGGGTGTAAAAAGATTTTAATTACTATTGCATCCTCATTTTGGACTCTGTGGTTGAGTGGTCGAGTGTGACAGACACAGCTCTGAGGGTATCAGTGGGTGTTTTGGATTGGTGTGAGACAGGAGGACAAGACAGCTAAGGGGCCTTGCTTAACACACAGTGTTGGCCCGACAACCGCCCCCCCCGCGTCCTCCTGTTGCCACTTCTCTGTCTCTCCCTCTTGCTCTCCGAGCCTCTAGCCTTTTCACCCCGCTCTGATTAATGAGTCTCGTCAGGTAGCGTCCGTTGCCACTCACACCAATTAAGACATTAGGCCTTTCCACATGGCTTCATGCTCTTAAACAAACAGCAGGACCGCCGGGTACATCCACTCTCTCACTCTCGGCAGGAGCAGAGTCCCTCGCCCAATCAGTGTCCCGCTGACCCAGCGGGAGCTATGCTTGTCCTCATTGGGGAGGACAGGCAGAGAGACGGTCTTGAACTGGGCCTGTTAGCCACCTACAGTGGAACCCAGCACAGAAAAATGGAGCAATCAAAGCTGAGTGTCAAACAATCCCTGTGTGACAGACAGCCCTCTGCAGAGATCTCCTCCTGCTCTCTGTGCATGTGTCTGCGTGACGCCGCTGCAGGACAGTGCCGGTTCTGAGCCTAAGTCTTAATTGGATCGACCACTAACTGGCTTTAGCAGTGCAACAAGGGGGAAAGTAAATTATTAGCTTGACTTGATTGGATGCTTTTATCCCTGATTCTCAGCAGACCCTTGAAAGTTAATTGTCTCTGACCCTCTGCTGCCCATGTCAAGAAACTCTTCAGACCTTGATTGAATACATTATCCTCCCTCTGAAGTGGACAATAAAGCACCTTCCTCAATGATTGAGTGTCCTGTGTTTGTGTAATCAACGATAATACCTAGTCAGTGCAGCTTCACTGGCAACCTGTCCCCTGCTCTGTGACATGCCCTAATAAGATTAGCCATGGATATCAGCTACTCGCATTATTCAGTAAAGATGAGAGGGAGAAAGATGAGCTGCTAATGTGCAGTGATTCGTTCTGTGTGTCCAACCGTGTTTCTGTGTGTCGGGGACGGGGCTGCACGCCTGTGGTCTTTATGTTTCTGTGCCCGTGGTGTTTGTAGCCATCACCTCACGTTAGCATGCCAGTCAATCAAGTGACGGGGGCCTGTCTCTCATCAAGGTTCTATGCATGATTGCCAATGCTTGGATGCGCAGAAATTTGCACCTCCTTGGAGAAAGGCCCCGCTGAGAGGGAAGGACTCATCTGTCACACAGACCACAGTACCAATTCACAATGACAGATGTGCAGTCTGACTCAAATGGAGGACAGCACAGTACAGGAGGCTAAACAGTAAATACATGTGGGGACACTGACAAACAGCTGCCATGAAGTGTTGGTCGACATGCTTGGTGATGATATATAATCAGGGCATGTTAACTGCAACACTTAGCTTTGTCCAAGGTTTGTATATTGATTATTGTCTCAATGCATTGTTTTAAATTTGCTTACATTTTTGGGCAACATTTTGTTATTTCAAGCACTTAATCACACTTAACTAAAAACTGCAAAGTTTTTCTGCAAAACAGTGTAGCAGAGTACATGCTTTAAGTCCACCTGAAATAGCATTTTGAGAGTATCTAACTTAATATAACATGATATATTTCCAGTATAAACAAAATATACAGCCGGGACGAAACATTAGGAGGAATTTGATTGGACCACTGAAAAATGGGATGTACAATAACAAAGATGGATTACAGGGATAAAATAAGTGTTACAAAATTAGCAGCTAACGGTAGCATTTTTTCTGTCATGGAGGAACACTCACCTCCTTTATCCCTTCTGTTAACAGAGCAGGAACTGCAGGAGGTTGTGTAGGAAGACAAGGAAGGGGAAGAAAATGTTGCCCTTGTATTAAGGTCATATATGTTCGGGTCTTTGGTCCCTGCTGACAGCTGATGATACTATTGGTTGAAATTTCTCTGTGAAAGATGATGGAAGTCACGTGAGAATATAAATTATGATTTAAAAATACAAAAAATGGTTTTTTGTGTGTTTTTTGTTTTTATTTTTATTTATTTTGGGGGCTAATATGGTTAAATAAGTGAACAATATGACCAGGGGTGTGATCTAAAAGAATGAAAAAGACATTTTTTCATTTCAGGTAGACTGTGAATATTCAAAAACAAGCTTCAGAATCTCAGGTTGTTTATTGATCTTTTTTGTTTGTAACTGTACTTTTTGAACTTGGATGTTTATAGCAGCTACAGCTTTCCAAGTAGAACCTTCAGAGAATGTGCTCGGCGCCGTGGAGCTTTTGTGTCTGTAATCATTTTCTTTTGTTGAACCCAGTCACATTTTCATCCATTTCGCTCCCCGGTGTAGTGCCACCAGGCTTTTGGAACTTTGTCAAATCTTTTGACCTGTAACAGAATGAAAAGGCAGACGGCAGCTACTGCGGCACTCAGGACCAGAGAAATTAGCAGAGAGAGGAAGGGAGTGTGAAATACAGGGGATAGAGAGATGGAGGAAGAGAGGCGCCACAGAACTGCAGTCTGTGCGCGTGTGCGTGAGAGCATGTGTGTGTTTGCAGAAGGGGGTGGGGGGTGGAGGGGGTGATGTTTTCTATGTCACCGCAGTCCCATATTGTCCCCAGAAAATGTCACTCTGCCCTTGGGAGGCAGCGCTCCGAGGCGAGACTCATCTGTCTGACCGCATTTACCGAGATGTTCTGTGGCCAGAGCCAGAGGAGCCTGGGAGGCGTC
The DNA here is from genome assembly GCA_029823135.1 of Acanthurus reversus. Taxonomy (NCBI): domain Eukaryota; kingdom Metazoa; phylum Chordata; class Actinopteri; order Acanthuriformes; family Acanthuridae; genus Acanthurus; species Acanthurus reversus. The sequence goes on along the minus strand of JAPXVT010000002.1, from coordinate 30,001,426 downwards.
CCACTGCACTTTGTCTGACCACCAACACCCCTCACACTGATTGTCTCACAAAAACCTACAAAGGACTTGATCTTTTAGCCACAAAAGTGCTTATTTTTGGAAAGCTGTCATGCACTTATATTCATATTTCAATCCAGAGCAGCATAGATTGATGTATGTGGAAAAGTCAGTGATGCAGTTTGCATCTAAAATGACGCAAGTATTCAAACATAAATGAAAGAAAAGGATAAACAATGAGCCTATGATAAAGGCTGAAGGCTGGGAAACTATTTGACTAAAGTCAAAATGCAAAGTCAAAATTAATGGGTCTACCTGGGTTTTTTAAATGCGAGCCCACCAGCTTGAATCCATCTATTGACCCCATTCCCACTTCCCACTGGCAAGGCAGCCCTTCCGTGAATTTTATACAAAGGGTCTTATTTGGGATGAAGGCGTGCACTGCATTGTGTGGAAACATTGTTGTGATGTGAGACAAATGCCAGTCAATTTTAATATTTACTATGATAAGGGTCAAGTTTTGCAAAAGCTGGATCTGAGTGAAAGCAGTTGGCCTACGTTCGTTTCGCTCACAGGTTGTATCAAAGTGTAGGTGCTCAAATCCTCTTTACGTCAGAGTAGAAACGATATAACAATATTGTTAAGATTGCAGAGCAGAATATGAGTCATGAGCGCCTTAAACTGTTGTTTCACAAAATAACCTGTGTGTGCTGCACTCTTATGCCCACAGTGATCTCTGTATGTTGGATGATCCGGCTGTATTATTATTTGTTTAAACTAATTGCAGGGAGAGAGAGAGCGGTGTTGGGTGAGCTAGGTTGACTTTTAATGAAAGAGAGCAACACACTTCGCAGTTAATTTTAGCTTGTCTTAACAGAAACGGTCTATGCTTATACAAGCACAAGTCAGGCAGGAATCACTGTCAGCTCTGTTTCCTTTAGTGTTAACTCCTGTAATTGTAAAGTCCATCAAAAATTGAAATCCTGGATGTTATTAGACACCAGATGAAGAAGGAAAAGAAAGGCACTGAGAAATACATCAGAAATGAGCAGGTTCACCCGGGTCTTAAGTTTACATTAACAGCTGAGACGAGCTGAGCCGAGGTGAGAAAAACAGGGTCAGTTGACCCGGGTGTAAAAGGTGAGTGTACCCATTCACACTGCACACAAAACCCAGATCTTACCGGGTTAACACAGGTTTCACTAGTGGAAAAGGGGTATTATTCACTATACTGTATAAAACCTCAATAACTGCTTCATCAGTCCTCTGTAATGACATTCAAATGTACAATGTCTGTATGAAAATTTGACTCAACTGCGCAACGTCAATGGTCCGTCTCACTAAATGTTTGCTCTTCTTCATACTCGGCTAATTCAGCTATTTTTACAAAAAGAATCAGAGGTGAAGAATGTGACATAATGATGTTTTATTTCATTGAGCTTAGAGATGAGAAATATAACTTTATTACTTTCTTCTTGTCATTGCACATTAAGTTGCTTTATGACAGGACATAATAGTCAACTTGAGTAGTTATAATAGGATAGTTTGTCATTCCAGAAAATGCATTGAACATGAAAACACAGGTACACACAGCTAATCCCAGAGGGATGAATCACCCATATTAGTGATGTCAGTTTGTGCAACACAAGCCTTTGGTACGAACATTAAAACAGACATCAAACCTTATTCTCTTGCATGGCATTTCTAGAATGGCTTGCATTCATAAATTAGTACATGAATACATAAATGTGAGTAATCCTCTAATCTCGTACATTTTTGTCATGCTGAAAGGCAAGCTGCATTTGCTGCTGAGGATTAAAGCAACTCATTAAAGAGAGGCATCCATGATTGAAATAGGCCAAGAGCTCTTTTCTCTGAACCGAACGGAAGACAAAGAAGCTCAAGGAAATGAATGGTTTTATCAGGTCTGGGCAGAACCCTTGTCTTGTCTACCATAAGCCCCGGACACGACATCGGCTGCATCGACTCGGCTGAGCACCAAGATTAAATGGCTTATTGACTGCAACAGGACAGAGGCATCAAAAATGTAGACTTGCAAAGGGAGTCACCTTCAGATGTCATCCAAGCAGCAGAATCTTTGAGACACGCGCACGGATGCATCGTTTGGTTTCGCTGCCAACTTTTGAACTTGTTCCCAGTGAGACAGCTAGTTCAAACAGAGCTGCCATCTCATCGTGCACTTTTATTTGTCATATTCCTCAATATTTACCTCCAGCTGCATCCAGTTTTCCAAAAGAGATGTATTTAAAGTGTCAGTCTGCAGCACAGTATATAAACCCAACATTACACTTGAGGAATGACACTTTATTAAATGCTGAAATGCCATGTCTTCTCTCTTCTCCTCTTTCCTCTGAAAGATTCATAAAGGCCAGTTAGTGGCTGTGTCACCTCTGTGAGCAGGTGGACTTGCAACGTGGGAATAGTTGCTTGTCTTTGGCGCAACTGATCACCCCTCTAAATCACTGACATTAGCTCCTCAACTAAGTTTCTTCCCATACTTTATTGGGGGGGGGGTTAAATAATTTATAAGGACTCAGGGGCATCCATGGAAGCAAGATTGAATTTTCAAATGCAGTTTATCTGGCACTTGCAGCTGGGGGCCTCTTGAAGGTGTATTCTGTACTTTGTCAATATGCTTTGCCCGTATAGGCTGTGACATTAAATTAAATAGGTTATTGACTGGCAGGTGATATCGCAATGAGGCTGCTAGAATGCACACTCACTAGCTCACTGACCCAACCTGCTATGGATCAGTGGTCCATAAATCAGAGCATACTAGATCCAGGTCTTTGCCTTGTGTTTCCTTCTGCATCCTCTATTTGTCTTTAATTTGTACTGATGGTAATCCCATGGCTCGGCTCAGATATACAGAGGCAATAACACTGGAAATGCCACTGCGTCTCCCAGGGTGCTTGTCGTCTGATCACTGTGTGCATTTGCTCTCACAGTGAGTGTAGAGTGGGCATGTTAGTGGACAAGACCTAAGCTAGTAATGCATTTGTTGTGATGTTGCTGGTTACATGATAGCTAGTCACTTATCCTCTGTACACGCGCACAAGCGGTCTGGACTGACATACATTGTACACTGGTCATATCTCATCAAGAGCTACAAATGTTGGACACTTGTTTTAATGGAGCAGTCGTGAGAACCTTAGCTCATTGCTGACATCACCAAATGTTTAGTGGTGTCCTCTCGTGTTCCAACACTAAAACACGAAGTTAAACGGCATATAACCTGGAAATGGCTATTTATTTGTTTTCTGAAGCAGCTGAAACAGCAGTTTCCAGCTGCATGAGAGGACACCACTAATCATTCAGTGAGTTTCTCGTCTTAGACAATGGGTGTTTATTGTGTTTTTTGACAAGTTGTTGAAGCACTTAAAATGCCCCTGCACCTTTGTTGTTTTCATGCTCATGTGTAGAACATTGCATATGATCTTAAATATCCTTATTATAAGGCTTAATGATCGAAAAACCCCAAACCTCCACTTTAATATTTGTTATACATTCAGTTTTCCGAAACAAATGTGTATAAATCAAACTTAAAAATGCACACTGTTCAACCTTTTTTGCTCCTTCTGTATCCAAAGACATACTTTTTCTAAAGGTTAGCTTTAGTTCAGCTTAACGCTGCAGGTAACAGCCTCACATATGGTTTTCTGTATGTCTCCTGCATAAACAGATTATGGTGTTACTTCAGGGTTCTGTGCAGACTGAATTTTTCTTATATCCTCTTTTAGTGTTTTTACTGCTGTACCTGGAGAGACCATAACCAAAGTGTAGGTGTTAAAATTAAACAGCGCATCCTCATTTTCTCAATACTTCTGCACCCCTGTGGATACTGCAGCATCGTCGAGCCATTCCTATGGAAATGCAAGACTCTTAAAAAAAAAAAAACAGAATAGCGGGAAGAGAATCGCAATTACCATGAACAGCCATTTTCCTCATTCTGCCAACCAATCTTGGCAGTGCTGCATTTGATCGATGCAAGGCCACCTGCCATGCCGTGAGGTGTGCTTAGACGCCGGAACATGTTGCCAGCCAGATGCAATTTGCTTAATGTTGTGTAGATATTACTACTATAATGATAGAATATCATGTTGCAGGCTTGCTCTAATGCAACAGAGGCAAGGGGAGAGGATGCCAGGAGAGTAAAGTGAAATGGTAAGTAGTTGAATGTCCTGTGAGGAAAAATAGGATTGTTGCAATAAATCAAAGCTGGAAGAAAAAAGTGAAGCATTGGGGCTCATTGCACACGGGCAAAAATAAAAGCAGCATGAGTTAAAACACTGTTTCTCCACCACATTGACCACACAGCTGGGACCCCAGTTAAACCAGTCCAGATGAGGAATGACACCAGTTTACTGGTATAAACAGCTGCTGCATGGTGTCAGATAGAGCTGGAAGCTGGAATGGGATGTAAACAAAAAACCTCACAGAAAAACCTTAAACAACAAGTCTCTAAATTAGTTTCACTTTAAATTGGACTTCTTTGAAAGATTTCAATGCACGTTGCAGCTTTTTAACTTTGCAATCCCTTCCTCATCCGTTCCTGAAAAAAGACAAAGCACTATTGCTGAGAGACGCCGGAGCAAATGGATTTCCAAACATGGTAATGTAGCTTCTCTTCTTCACTGGCTCTTTTTTGTATTTACTTTTAATTTGTATTGATCTTTCGCCTGCACCTCAATTTTGCTGATGTCAGAAAGGTGAGAGAGCATTACAATATACAATACTTTTTCTCCTCCCTTATCATGGAGGAAATGAAAAGCAAATGGCACCTTTGTCCGGGACGTGAGATCGTCCAGGCAGAAGGGCTTTGAAGCGCGGGGTGAAATTGAAAAGGTTGCAGGTTCACATCCCTGGACAATGACAGCCCCTCTGCCTCTACTCCTGCAGCTCACAGGAGATTAGAGGAGCAAGAGAGATAAGGAGCAGCATTGGCTAAATGTTTTTTTTTTTTTCTTCCTTTGCTGGACAGATCGAAAGAGCCGAAGTGCTCCAGTTAGCCAGAAGACAGACAAATAGGCAGAGACAGACTGACAGAGCAAAGACACAAAGTGAATCATTCAGAGCTGACCTTGGCTTGATTGTTGTGCATAACCTGGTCCGCTGGTTCAAAGATAAAAAAGCTGGGTATACAAGATCAATAAATAGTAAACACAGCATCAAAGGGTGGATTTAAAAAATCATACATTATATGGTCAGAGGCACCAGGTGTGAAGATGTATGATGTAGTAATCATACCTTCATTCAAAGCATAACTGTTCTTGCATTGTGTACATACAACTGGAACTTAACATGCACTCTCATGCATGCACAGAAATTCTCCTGAACAGTGCAGCATCTTTGTGTTTTTCATGATCCACATAAAATATGATAATGCATGCAGTCAGTTTGCAGAGTGGGGCAGATATGTGAGGCTTTAGGAAAATGATGAAGGAGCTCGGTGCAGCGAAGGCCACTGCGTACGCTGCGATGTCGTAGAGATCCTGCTGCTCCCCTGAGATACACTCTGTCCTCCTCAATCACTCTGCGGGCCACTCAGCCTCCAAATTAAAAAATAAATGAGTCACCATCAGTGGTGTAGTCTAGTTTATTGTAGTGGATATGATGTGATAACAAACCCACCCTTCTGAACCTCCACAGTACCCCTCTACTGTGACACCACACTCACCACTGCACACACAGTGTATGCATACGTAACAAGAGCTGATACCAAATGACTATATGTGTGTGTGTGTGTGTGTGTGTGTGTGTGTGTGTAAAACCTGCTTAAACAGTTTATTGTGAGCAACACAAGTCTTTAACAGCCAAGGACATTTGCAGTAAGGGAGGTTTAAACTCTGTTTTACCAGTAGCACGCTTCATCAGGTCATATTGTTTTTTCATTATTTTGTACCAGGACATGCTGTTTATCTTTTTTTTGTTTATTTGTTTGTCTTGGGGCAAAACTGCCTTGTATAATTATTAATAGATAATGTAATGAGTTATTATTATGTATTACATGCATTTAACCAATACGATCATGTGTTTTGTATATTACATAATATATTATTATTCTTAAGTAAATTACTACTTTAAATAAATTTTGCTTTAGTTGTGAATATAATTAAATAAAAGTAAAAGCTTGGTCAGATAAAATGTAAAAAAACAAACAAACAAAAGAAACTGTAGTAAACGTTACATTTTTTAAATGATTATGGGTGGTGATGTTTAAAGTTGCACTTTCAGGTTCCAAATACAGCAACACTCATGGAACAACATTACATCAGTCAACCTTGGTGTTTAAATCCGAAGATAAATCCTGTTTTTATAGACATTTTTTCTTTTATTGTGTCTCCATCTTTATCTTTGATGAATATATACAACCACCTTCCACTGTTTAGCCTCACTAAAAGTGAAGAATGATCATCTATTCAACCTTAAAACAGCAGCTACAAAATTATTTTTACGGTGCATTCACTTGTAAGAGATTAAATTGTGTCTCTTTCTCCATAACTCTGAGCCATTTGCTGGCAACAGTTGTTGCGAGTGAAGGGAATTATGGCTCTTTGAGGGGAACCAGATCTGTGGCCTCCATTTTTTTTTTTTTTAACTTTCTTTCTTTTCTTTTCTTTTCTTTACTTCTTCTCTTTTCATAGGAAGAATGCATTATAACACAAAAACAAGCACACTGGTTGACTAAAGTTCTTACTATTTATAGATTTTTAAAATGTAGTTTAACAACAAAATAGTGTTAAATATCTGAAATAAATAAAGTAGCTGCTGACCACCGCTCTCTTTCTCTCTCTCCAGACGTGGAGGAGAGGGATAGGCTGCTGAATGTGTGTCCTGTCCTTAACTTCGACAACATGGCTGCTCTCATGGTTGACAGATTCTCTCTGCTCACGGGAAGGAGAGAGAGTGGGTGGATTTGGACGGATGACACTTGGGCAGAGCATGATAGTGAAATAAAAAGAACGATTCCAAAGCTGGACTCACATCCCTTCGTTCTTCCTGAAGAGCTGTTCAACAGAATCGGATCGGTCTTGAATGTCACAACACTAGCTGTTGCACACTTTCACAGAGTGTAGGATCACAGAGTGTAACCCTTTACAACCCTTCATCGCACACACCAACAACTATCACTGTTTTTGGTGAAACTGGATCAAACTTCGCTGAGAAAATGCTTTCTAGTTTTCTCTTTGATTTCTCCAGCTGCTCTGCCTCATCTGTCAGTGATTCATAGAGTTTCGCAAAGAAGCTAACATGTAACTGCTGCTACTGTTGCTACTATTTAGCTCTGTTAGCTGTCTGGCTAGCTGTCTCTGCTCCTGAGAGACTGCTGCGGCTCGGAGCAGTTGGTGTTTACATTGTAATGTAACCAACAAACTCAGCAACCTCTATGGACATCACGACAGAGACGAGGAGACAGAAGAAAAGGAAGGATGAAACTGTCTATATGTATTTCTTCTCACAAGCAACCAATCAATTTCACAAAAGGCTCAGAGAGGAGAGGAGGTAGAGAGAGAGAGGCAGGGTGTGAAAGCAGAGAAGCTGTGGACATATCTCAATTTTCTTTTTCTTTAAACAGAATTATTAAAGTTCAGCCTTTTGGTAAGAGTGTGGTCTGTCTGTTGGTCTGTCAGGACTGTGTTCTCTTTCCTCTTCTGTCTCCTGTGGGTTTGGACCCACCTGATGTTTGAATTAGCTGGTTTAAATGACAGGGCCGCCTCAGAGAGACACCCACAGGCCCTGCACTCCCCAGGTTTCAAAGGCCCAGCGAGCCGGTTGCTGTCGGCTGTCAGGGAGGAGATGGGAACGTGTGGCGGCGAGATAACCTGTACAGGACAGAGCCCAGAGTCGTGTGCCTCTTTGACAGGCTTATTAACGGGCAACCGCCAAGGAAAAAGCCCCTATCGACAGAGGGATCAGGGGAGAAGAAACCTTCCCTTATCACCAGGACACCAGGGATTAAAGCCTGGCCTGCTCTGATAAATTAATTATTCTCTCTTATCTGTCATGTTTAAAGACTGTCAGACAAACTCACCTAGAGCCACAGTGCTGGACAACCTGCGCTATGATGAGAGAGAAAGAAGCATGAGGCAATCAGACTGTGCTATATGTGCACACCTACTTCTCTTTGGATGCTCCTTTGTGCAGACTGCTAACTAAATGAAAACAAAGACAGCAAAGATGAAGGTTTTGAAGCAAAAAATACACACAGCTTAAGTTAAATGAAGGAGACACAGGAAAATTCTTGTGCATCTTTAGTTAATTCTAATTTTCTGTCTGTGAGAAGTGGCTGGTTCCCTTTCAGTGGCTCATATGGTCTTTTTTGAATAAGATGCTTCCATCCATCTTCCATCAAAAAGAATTTTGCAGATACTAAATAACAGGCCTGTACCAAGAATCCTTCACTGTTATAAAATGCTGACTGAAATGTGTGAAAGTAGAAACCACAGAGCAGCAACAGTTACGCAAAACTGTGGACAGTCAGCTCCCCCTGCCTGCTTTTAATCTGATGGTTTTAGAGTGTGGAGAAACAATGGACAACCAGAGACAAGAGCAAGAAAAGACTAGGAGTTGATGCTCATGGACAGAAACACAGAGAAAACACATTGTAGCATATCGTGATATCACAAACACCCTTGTAGAATTAATTAAAACAAAACAAATAAATGGCATAAATTTGCAGGAGATGTGCATGAATGGAAATTAAAAGGAAAACAGAAATGTGCAGTTTTTCTTGTCAGGTGGAAGAACCTCCACTTACTCAGAGCTACGGGGGCTTTAAGCTTTGCTATTTCATTCTATGCTATTCCTGCTGGGACGAGACTGGCAGAAGGCGAGGTATTTATGATAACAGACTTAGCAATAAATTTGAACATATGGAGTAGAGCTGAGAGATTATTTTACTATTATTAAATTCACGTAAAATATGCTTTGCAGTATTTTGGTGAAAGGCTTAGGGGCTGAAAAACACACTGAGCTTCAGATTTAAGTTGTCTCTTTAAAGTGTCAGTGTTAGTGAGGAGGGTTTTTTGTCATAAACACAGCAACTGGGACAGTAGTGCAGTTGTATTTTCATGCTAAAGAACTCAGCAAAAAAATACTGTGGTATGGTATGCTTTTTTTCATTCAGCAAAAACCCACAACACACAAAAAGACTCAAAATTACAGCGTAGTGAACCAAAACCCACGTAAAATTATAGAAATACTATTTTTCATACAGCAAATCACTTACTTTTTGTGCTATCCTATTATTATGCTTCTGTGCTACACTATATGATTTGATTTTCAACAATATATCATCTACAGGAAGTCTTACCATTCCATATATTATTAGGAGGAAACAAGCTTTGCTGATTTTTATATTTAAGAGCAACAAATGAATTTGCTGGTATGAAAACTGACAGGTCAGTCTTGTGATATTTGAAAAAAAAATCACATCAACATAAATCAACAAAGACAAAACTCTAAGTCCTTTTTAGCACAGTTTGCATTAAAGCAAGCAGGTCCTAAATGCGGAGACATGAACTGCCATGTGCCATAACCTGCCCTTTAATGCCCTTGAGGGAGCTGCTTGAAGTCTGTCAGCGGTGCTCACCTCCAGCCTGACTGGGGCAGAGAGGCAGCAGTGTACCTGCAGGGTGATTGACAGGCTGGGCGAGTCAGGGGCTTCACTGGCACCTCTGCAATAATGGCGAAATGTGAACGCTGGGAATATTAATGTCCTTCATATTTTATTAATTCTAAATCCGTGGGATATCAGCTTGGTGCTTTAGGAAAAGAAAACATCAATCCTGCAGAGGTAATGAGCGGAGGAGCAATTTGGGGGAAAAGGAAGTAGGTGGGGAGGAGGAGGGAACATGAACCCCTCTAGTTATGTACTGAGGGAGATGGAGAAAACCAATATTTGGCCATCCGCTGTTGGGTATCATCCGTTAAATGACTGTGCCTCAGGGAAGGAACACCACACTGGCTATAGCTGCCCTGTCTTATCCAGCTAAATTGACAACTTTTGTTTGACACCCCGCCCCTCTCTATTTTTATATATCCTGCTCTTCTGCGCATGATTGCAGGACCCTGCACACATGGACGTGTATGTGGGTTTCTGCTTGTGTGTGCATGTGTGCTTTGCCGTATGTGCGTGTTTGATTTCCCTGATTGAAGTGTGGGGGCTTTGTTGTTCTCAAAGCTTGTCACATATTTTAAAGCATCAAGCTGACACGACAGCGCGCCAACTGCATTAAGAGTGACACGTGGTTTCATAAAAGCATGCATATGGAAGAGCAGGAAAATGCTGTCAAGGTCAAGACAAATAAAACGGGGATGTGAGCCTGCCAGAGTATTACAAAGTCACAGACATGTGCTGAGGCGTTCCAGACCATCTGGCTGAAAGATCCCATAAGTCAAAGCACAGGTTTGATGAATTACAAAGGACTCGTTGTTTGTCTGCATCTCAATGGAACGTCACTTAAAAGTCGATCACTAGTGAGATGGTTTTGCCCCGTGGAAACAAACTGTTGGTTGATTCAAACAGTGGAACGATCTGACTTCATGGTCAGACGGTAAAAGCTCCACCAGCAGATGCCTGTAAGCATCAGCGTGAGCAGGTGGTTATCAGTGCATTATTGTTGGAGGATGAGGCAACTGATGCAATTATGTAATTTGAACAGATGGATGTAAGAACAATGACAACTGCCATTCACCTCTACCATTCCCTGTCATTTTCTTATATTCAGGACTTCAAAAAAGACTTGACTTTACATATGGCATGCAGACTCCCTAATTACATGATAGATGTTTAGTATTCTCTGGGGCAGTACATTGTTCTGAAATGGGTCCAAATAGACAGTTTAATAGTTTCTGGCTACAGCCTCAGATGTCGTTTCAAGAAGGCCATTATGTCCAATCATAAAACATCTGGAACACATCAGGATCTGCCTCTCTGCTGCCTTCGTTAGGGGTCCAATCTGTCTGACATCCTCCTCTGTATTTATTTGGATGGCTCTCGGCCATCGCTGAATAGCAAACCAAATACTTGCGACTAATAAAACTGATAAATGATTTCTCTGTGATTCAATGAGCGTTTCAGCTGTTTTTTTTCTCTGTGATGATAAATCATATTCTGAGATGATAGCACTTGACTCACCCATTCACAGTTCACATCAGTCAGCCGCTTTCCCAATAAAATGTTATTATTTTTCATCCTCTTTCATTCTAATCACCCACCCCTCTTTATAAGCTGAATTCTACTTGCATGTGTAATATCTACCACAACCATTTCTAACTACTACCTCCACGTAAATTCATTTGCATTGGCATTTGAATACATTCAAAAAAGGAGTTGCAGTTTTTTTTAGAACTGGTATTTCAATACACAAAGTGAAACGTAAAGCTGGGAAAGGCAGTTTATTTTTGGTTTCACTGGCTGAAATTCCATAATAACCTTTCAGCACATTGCAATTCAGGTGGTCTGACAGAGCACTAGACTTGTGCACCTCTCCTTTGCTCTGTATTCAGGCTTTAGAAAAAGACGACCCCTAGACACATTTTGGGCCAATCATGGGTCATTTCAAAGAGTGCTTGTGCCTATTAGCTGTTTCAAAAAGGGAGATGATGGTTCACGTTCCCTAAGCTCATGAAAGCCCAATACAATGGCCGATAGTGTTATTACGTTCACGACCTATCTAATTCTATTGAACGACTTTTTAGGAAGAACAAAGGGATCTGAGTCACACTTGGGAACCGTTCTTTTTATTTTGCTATCATGCTCTGCCCAACTTTCATCCATCCTAATCCACCCACTCACTCCC
>JAPXVT010000002.1:29806880-29818658 GCA_029823135.1 Acanthurus reversus | reverse complement strand
CTATAAAGCAACTAAACACCATTGACAGAACAGTGAGGTCTGTAGATCTTTTGTGCAAGCGCTGACATGCCTGTATAAAAAAAGGTTAGCATGCATTAACGGCCCTGGAAAAACATTGTTAAAAAAAACACTGTAAAACACAGTGTGCAGAGCCACCTGAAACAGCCTGCAGGACTCACTTCCAAATGTATGTACCTCAGTATGTGACGCTTAGGCATCGTTTAACATTATAACAACATTTATAGGTCAGAAAAGATTAAAAAGCACAAAAGCTCTCCATTAGACACACTCTGAGGTAAGATACGTTCTCTTCTTCCCATTCAGACTCCGACCACGCCCTCCCTCTGCGGAGCCCAAGCAACATCCGACACTACATTCAGAACCTGAAGGTGATCGACAACCAGCGTAAACTCACACAGCTGTCAAGAACAATAGAGTGATAGGACATCAACCTGCAAATGTGCAAAGACTGGAAAAACTGAGGCACAAATCTGAAGCGGAGAACAGATTGTAGCTGGATGAGCAAAATTTCCACACCACCTCTGGAAGAGTTTATTACCGTGGACCTTCACTCTGACAGAGGGAGTTTGGACAATGATGAATACTTTCTACAGCACAACACGCAGATGGAAAATGTGCTGTATGGACACTAATGACCTCCATTCTGTGCCCATGGGACATGTGGGACACTTATTATCCAAAAAGCCTTACAACACACCACTGTATACATTTTTGTGTGTGTGCCAGAGTGGAAACTGATCCCCTCACAAAGGCAATGTTACAACATGTACAGTGTCTCAGTCTTTGTCAAAATTCATTTATGTGACATTTTCTATCCTACTGTCAGTGGAGGAATCACTCCAGTGGTTCCACACAAGGACCACAGGAACACATAGTATAGATATTTGCCATAGTGAATCACTTTAGGTCAGTTTTTGTGCACTTTTTTTTTCATATTAAAACTAATATATTGTATCAGATCAGACATGCATATAATTTCATACATTGTTGTTTTCTAAATAAATTATTTTCTGAGTTATGTCAAGTCAATAAAAGCACAAGAGTTTGTAAAAAGGGAAATATTTTATTTGAAGTACAAACCATAACAGGTAAAAATTGACCTCTAAACACCCCAAATTCCTCTCCTCTGACAAAAATGTTCTCCCCAATATGGGGTGAGAAAAATTCACAACAAATCAGTTATCCTTTCAATTTAAAAAACACTCTCCTTGTCATAAATATGTACAACTTCTTTTTTGGAAGTCCTGGAGAGTTTTAAAAAAAATGGGCTAAGACATGTAAAAAAATAAAATAAAACCCAGTGCCTTCTCCTGATGTAACTACGGAGGAAGTAGTAAAATGATCCCCTGTCATTATAAATAATGGGTTGAAAATGTTCAGCAAAGAATTTTCATTCAATGTTTAATATTTTAAATCAATTACCAAACGGGGATTTTGTGTGACGAGTCAAACAAATGGAAAACGTGGTTATAATAATGCTGGTGTTTGGACAGGTGCAACAGCAGAGCACATACATTATCAAACTATGTCAACATGCCCGAGTTCAACTCAGATATGTTCTGGCGTTTGTGTTTCTGTGGTATAAAACTCAGTGAGATCAGAAAAAAGTGGTCAAGCGATGAAGTGATGAAGCCAATCTGAAGTGGAAAAATGTTTCACACTTGGTGATAAAAGCAAGTGGAAGTGAAAAGCCAGAACCTTGCAAAAGTTCTGTCCTATCGCAACTCGCTCGCAAATAAAACATAAAACCAAAAAAAAAGCACTGTAATGTTAAAAAGAGTGAATATAAATATTGCACTTCCAAACAACATTTAGGTCCCAGTGCCTGGTTGTTATCCCTTTGTTCGAGGTACAAGACATCCTGCTGGAGGCTAACATCTGGACGGCAGCCTTAGTCATTTATTTTATATCCACTGAGGTTTTAAGTAATTCAATTGCTGCTTTGCAGTTAAACAAGTCATCCTGAATACTGACTATACTCACGTTATCCCCTCTCATTGTAATCCAGAATGGCTTCACCTCAAACATCACAAACTACGGAGGTGAAAGGGATAAACAGGACTGAGCCGTGGGAAAGGTCATAACCAATTCATACTAAAAAAACAAACATTCATAAATATACCACTCACACAAATGCATGTATGCATGAAGTCACACACATATGCATGCAAGCACACACAGCCATTGAGTATTTACATGTAAGGCACATCAAATCTATGTACAAGACAAAAAAAGAAACCAACACAAAGCATTTTAATGTTCAGTCCCTGTAGTCTTTTCGGTAATGGGATGATTTCTGCCACCTTTCTTTCTAAACACGGGCCGCGTTTACTAAAACAACACTCAAAAAATACAGTATCTCATAGTAAAAACACTATGAGCTGAAAATGGATCATTTACACTAAAAGAGATAGTTGACCCAAAACAAAAAATCAGTCATGCTGATGTAAGGTTGGGTGAAGTATTTTGTCCAAAAAACACTGCTGGTTTCATAGGAAAAGTGCAGTAATCTCCCAAACAATGGAAGTGACTGGTGACCGATTTCAAAAGTTAAAAAAAATACATAATTGAAGCATTAACTGCTTTCATACTATGGCCAAAACAACCCAAGTGTGTTGAAGCCTCCACGACAAGATGTTTTGAAAAACATCACTGATGCCATGTCTTAGCCTCAGTGTTTATTGTGTAACTTCTGAGATGGGAGCCACGTTCATGTGCGCATCACGCAGGGGCGCGTGGTCGAGGCTTCAGGACACTTGGAATACTTCAGACAGGCAGTGTGGAGACATTTTTTGGTTTTATTTCATGTTTTTTTTTACATTTGAATCCTGGTCACCATTCACTACAACTGTTTGGGAGAATATTTTATCGCCTTTTTCCTGTGAAACTCCAGCAGTGTTTTGTGGACTAACGTTCACCAGACCTTCTCTCAGAATGAGGGCGAGTACATAATGACTGAATTTTCATTTTTGGGTGAACTATCCCTTTGAAGAGTGAGGATCCCGCCTGCTCTCAGACTAAACTCTCTGTCGAGGCTACAACATTGCTGATTGTCCCGTCTTTGGTTCAGGCCATCATTACATCATGCCCATTAACTCTGTGGTGTCTCCAGCGCCTCAGTTGTTGCACATTGTCTCCTCACTGCATGAGCAAAATATTCAGGAGAACACCACTTTTTATGACATTTTTATGAAGCACCACACGGCTTCAAGCCTAATGTGAGGTTTCACAGGTCTGTGGTGGTTCCAGTCCCATCCCAGTCGACTACACAACAATGAAGATGGCTTCATCGGTAACTCTGAACATGACAAAAAAGGCTTTAAACAAAGTGATCAGTAGGAGTCAAAATCAAAACTCAAAGGAAGGTCAGTCAGTCAGTCTTACGTGTCTTTGGAATTATATCAGTAGATTTCCTCTGAGTGCAAAAACAACTCAACCCAGCGCTGTCCGCCACCCTGAGGCAGAGAGAGATCATTTCTCATGAACAGTTGAGAAACATCCATCCATGCATTTTCTATGCTCGCTTAACCTGTTAGGGCAGGCAGGATGCTGGGACATTCTATCCCAGAATGCATTGGCAAGAAACAGAGCACCTTCAGACGTGTCAGGGCTTAAATTATGTAAAACTGCAATAAAAGCTGAGATATTAAATAGATAAGATTTTGACATCTAGGCAGGTGATTTTGCCTGGAACCTGTTTACCAATCTTCTGTAAATAAAACCATGTGACACCAGAAGAACACTTTCAGGCCTCAGCAGGCAGCATAATTCACAGCTCTGGGCTGCCACACAATACATGTGGCTAAATCCTGTCAGAGGCAATGAACGCATCAGAAAGCATTAGCACCAAAATAAGGCAGGTAACGGAGTAAAACAGAACTCTGCATCACAAGAATCCACAAGGCGTCTCACTGATCTGCAGGCCGACTGCAGCCTGCACGTCTTTTGCAGTCACTTTCTCGTCGTTCAGTCTTGTGTGAGCCGTGAGGCACTGAGAAAAAGTTCTATTTGGTAAAAGTCCCAACCTGCTAACAAGCAAGATATAAATAAAAGAAAAAAACATTCATTTGGTTTGGAGATCTTTGGATTGTTTTTCTTCATTTAGTGCAGCACAGTGGAGTTCCAGTGGTCTCTCTTTTCGCTTAAGTCTTCAACTGCTTTCTGATCCGCTCTACATGTTCCATCGGGTTTCCCCGTTGCAATCATATGGCCAGGTACTGTGGTTCTGGTAGCTCTGGTTGTCTTCTAGGCCTCAGAGGCAGCCTGTGGTTTGAGCTGGGCTTTCTCCATGGCAGTGCCATAAGGTAGAGATCGCTTGAAGAAGCCGAACTGCAAAGAACATTTTCAAAAAACATCAGGAATGAGCACAGACATGGTCAGTTTTGTTCTTTTAAACACATTATATGTAAGTGTCGGCAAGTATTGAAAGTCCTTGTTTAACTAACCTTGTATAGGACGTAGATGAGCAGAGCCAGAAGCAGTAAACCAGCCAGAATGGCCAAGATGATGATCCACAAAGGGACTGAGTTTTCGATATCTGGCTTGTTCCAAACCACTGGTGTCACAACCTGTGGACAAAAGCAGAGTGTCAGTGAAACTTGAGAAAGAAAACTGAGATGGCACCTGTGTGTGAAGGGTTGAAGACAAAAAATGGTTCATAATTCTACAGTCCAGCGGAATCAGTTCCTCTAATCAATGCCAGCATGTTTTTCTGTTAATTCCATGTTGAAAAAACTCATGCATCATGACATCAACACCATACTTTTATCCTGCTGGATACTTATTGTATTAACATGGCAAAGAGGAAGAAAAGGCATGGCTTCATTTCATGTAGAAAATGTGACAACAGCGCCACTTATGTTATTTTGTCCAAGTTATATCCTTTCAATTAAAGGAGCATTTTACTTTAACATGTTAAAATGTTAGGCAGAAAGCTTGCAGTCTTCAGACAATTCGGATACTTTTTACCAAACAAAAAAATGATCAGGAATCAATAAAGAATAAGGTAGATGAGCTGAATTGGTAATGGCATCAATAAGGATAAAATCTTATCAATTCTGACCGCTATTGTTGGAAGCTGACCTTTTAAAATAAATGGACTACTAAGTGAAAAGCTCTTTAATACCTTTTTTTGTCCACTAGGAGAATTTCTGGGTAGGATGGCATAAGGCATCTTCTTCACGTTGTATCCCGCCAGGCACTCCAGCACATATTGCTTGTAAGCTCTCTGCAGAAAGGAGCAATTTAAGTTTAAATAAACTGATTTAAAATGCATGCAATCCACATGGTGTACACTGGGGGGCGACAAAGACCATGTGCCTCTTCCAAAGAAAATCCCTCAAACATTCCTTTTCTATGAGAAGCTGTGACACCAGATAATGAATTTTAAATGCTTTCACACATATGCCTTGTGTTACACCATGCAGTGGGTGGTAAACTGTGTGTAGCTCAGACATGTCAGGCAGATAAAAAATGTAATCTTGTTGAAGCTGCAGTCTGCACACCCAGCCTGCAAGCTAGCTTCTGAGTTAGCAACTGTTGTTCCATTTGTTGAGGCAAAAATGTGAGACTGCACATACTGACAGCCTTAAAACTGATCCAAAACCAGTGCTGATGCCTCGTCAACACTAACAAATTCGTGAGACTGACTACTGCAGCTGTGAGTCTCTGCCAGCTGCACATTTGGGGTTTTAAATCACAATGTTTTCTTTTTTTTTTTTTTAAGGAAAAATGGCTTCATACTTCCTGCCAAAGCTTGACATGAGAAAATACACAGGCACCATAGGGAAAAGACTAATCTATAGTGCACAGGCTTTTCCTCTGCTGTGCATTTGTCATCTGGTGGGAACACTATTAATGTACAGTATGTCTGAGTTTGTAAGGCAAGAGTCATCCATGACAAACCTCAGTGAAGGTCTCAGCCCAGACGCGGGAGCGCACTTTGACAACAGCAGTGGTTCCCTTCTTCAGCAGGCCCACGTTGCACTGGAGGGTCCAGCACTCGGAATTAGAACAGGACTACAGAGAAGAGAGAAGGGAGTTAAGACAATGTAAATTAAATGCTTATTAGGCTTTTTTCAAGTCATTCCTGTGCATTGATTATTCTCACAAAATTTCACCTACTTTGTCACGTAATTTAAATGCAAAATGTGGATTTCATGCTTTTAGATGACTTCTATAAAATCCATAAAATATTGGTTATTTCATTGTTAAGCAGCCCCCATGACAGATGAAAATCTATCCAGCATGACTCAGGCTGAACCGCTCATGGACAAGAGAATAATCAAAGTCTTATTAGGCTGCAGTAAGTCATGTTTGCTGACTTCCTTCCTCACTATCTGATGTACTCCCATTATCTGGTGTTTCCGCAGAAGTTACAGCAACAAGCGACCAAGTGAAGCACACTATTACCTTAAAAAAACAGACATCTTCCTCTGGGTTTGAACTTTATTGGAAACATTTGGGAAAATCTAAGTGCACAACTTAACAAAATAAGTGGGTCTTTTTTAGTCATTTTAAAGTGAAACTTTTACAGATTTTACATTTAAATGCAGCCAAAAGTGGAAGCTTGCAGAGCAGACACAGGAAGGACAAATAACAGTCATGTTAATGCTGCAGGTCCAATAAATATAACAAAGAGCCTTATGTTATGATCTCTCTTCCTCGCCTGCTTCAAATTAGATTGAAGGAATGTCATGAGACTGTAAAAATGCAGCATGCGCCACTCTCCACATTATGCACAACCACTAAAACCAACCCATTTTTCTCAAGACTGTAGAACACACAGTCTTAATTAGATCCCCACAATGCAGCACGCATGTTAAGCATTTAAGTACATTCACACACACTGTTTCAGAACTGGTGCTTTAGCGAGACCACCTTCTAGACTTTAGAGGTTCCAGCGGGTTTCCTGCGGGAGCGCATTAGTTTACTTATTACACCGAGCAGGGCAAACACGGGAAGAGAAGAGGGTGCCCGCCTAGTTCCTTCAGGCTCATAGTTAGACAGACTTAATGAGGGGATTCAGACAGACAGGGAGCATATCAGTCCGCTTCCTCCTGGTAGACCTCCTTGATGCTGCAGGGCACCGGGGCCACAAAAGTTTGGTGCAATGACATGAACATGGACCAGTGCCTAAAATGCCTCAGACCCACATATCCTCCCTGGTGGGATTATGTGGTCAGATCTGGATCTTGTGGGGGGGGGGCGTGGAGGCTGTTCCCACAGCTTCGTGAAATAACAGACGGGCCTCATTGCACAGCTGCTGTAGATACACACTCACAGGGTCAGCAGGGTTGACACTTTGTAAATAAGTGCAGAAATGATAAGCCAATTAATTATTTAGTGTACAGATGGATCAATTTATCAGCAAAGATTTAAGTAACTGATGTATCAGCCATAAAAAAAATTATTGGTTGAAGCCTCTTAAATCTGAGGATTTCTCTGTTTTACGTCTTTGTAAATGCAGTTCCTCTGGGGTCTGTAGTGCTTATAAGAATGTGTTAGCCCCTTTCTCAATAAAAGACGAGAAAATGTGTAGAACACAATTAGTGAGTGATACAATAAAATATGGCACCACTTTCTCTTAAACTACATAACAAGGTTTTTAAGCTGTCAGTAATGGCTTTATTAATGGTTAACAAATGCATTATAAATGCTTAATATATCAACTGTATATTTATTAGAAACATTTTTTCTGCAAAGTTGTTAAAAAAGTCTTTTTGGTCGGTATGTTTTGGGGTTTTTTGCGTTGCATTGGTAATAATGCACACTGTTTCACACAGAGTTGCACAGTTTCAATAAAAATATTTAGTCTATATTTACAAATATTAATGAGCTGATAATAAACCAATTTTAATGCGGATTCTCAGCAAATCTTTCTAATAATGTCCTTCATAAAACCATCCTTCCACTACAGTTGCAAGTGTTACTGTAGAACGAAGAACTGCCAGAGTAACTAGTATATTATTTATTAAGCATATCTGAAGACATTAGTTACAGCTTACAAGCCATTTGGTCTGGGTAATGCATTTAAATGTACTACCACAAAACAACAGAACTAATTTGAAAAAGGATCCAAGTAATCATGAAATGCCTCTTTGTTATTAGTGCAATTAAAACAAGTCCTTTGTTCTTCATGCAAAGCTCAGCTCGTCTAAGAGCAAGAGGGTCATACTAAATTCTCTCACAGTGACCTGGGGTGACAGCTTCGTCCAGCATTGCAGCACGAACACACTTTGATCAAAAGACACTTTGAACCAAGATGTCTGTCCTGTCGGGTGTAAAAAGCAAAAGCGCAGACGTAGGCGGAACAGGAGAAAGGGGTCCTTCATGCTAATGTGTCATCGGACGTGTTTGATTAACGAGCAGCCGTACAGACAAAGATCTCTTTTTTAGAGGCAGGTATCCTCAGATGGAAGCTGGGAGAGAAGCTACCTGCTGCTGGGTGGAGCAAAAGGGCCAGCATGTGGGGGCTCAAGACCTCGCAACGCCCAGAGCCGAAAATTAGAGAGCAGTCTGTAAAGGAACCAGCGCATCGCTGCTAAAAAGCCTCCCATGTCCCGCGTCTGCCTCTCCACCCCTCCACCACTACTAAAGGCTCTTTAATGTTAATCACCACAATGGGACAAGTCTGTGCCCTCTGACCCCTCCCTTTTAACGACATCATAACCTAATTACCCAATCCCAAGAGCCTCATATAAGATCAGGGCCAGTGTCACCAAAATAGACCCAGACCTGCACACTTAAATAAGGAAATTCAGCAGAATATATTGTTTAAACCTTTTGTTTTTGTGTTCTTTTTTCTGATTGATACAGTCCTGACCTGCTGTTTAAGGGACCATATCTCTCTATTTTTGAATTCTCACCATTAGCAGAGATCACATTTATCTTCTAAAAAA
The DNA here is from genome assembly GCA_029823135.1 of Acanthurus reversus. NCBI lineage: Eukaryota > Metazoa > Chordata > Actinopteri > Acanthuriformes > Acanthuridae > Acanthurus > Acanthurus reversus. The sequence goes on along the minus strand of JAPXVT010000002.1, from coordinate 29,809,737 downwards.
AAGTTGTTAAAATTCGATCATGTGTCTACTTAAGCAGATCACAGCCTGCATTTTTAAACCCCATTCACTTCCATTCATGTTGAAACACAGTATAGAGACACTATAGGAAAGGTGAAAGTTGCTAAGCATAGGTAATTTAACCCTCTAAAGAGAACGTCTCTGTTTATTTGGTCTAAAATCACTGAGCAAGAGAGAGAGAGAGAGGGTAGCTGTTGAGATTAAAGTTATTTCGCCTGGAAAAATAGTTCCTTCTTAGCTGGAATATTAGTGTGAAGAAGGATTTTGACAGGGACGTTCTTTTAAACAAACACTGTAGCACATTTCCAAGTGCTTTCTGTCATGTTTAGTGAATATGGACAAAATGTAAACAAACATGATATTTCATTTATAAAGCTATTTTGGGAAAAAATGCGTGGGGTTTATGTAGCCTATGTGACCCATGTTGACAAAGGACAATGACATGTAGGAACACTGGTATGGTCCTTTAACCTCATTACCGTAAAGTGTAAACTCAAGCTCCTCATTTCCTCATTTTCAAGTAACCTATTGAATTAGACGTCACTTTTAGCCAAGTAACATTTATCCGTACGTACAAGTTTATTTCTAGAACAATTCCCCGTGAAGAATCTTACCAGGTTGGTCAAGTGAGCGAGTTGATTCTTGTGGACGTCCCTCCTCTCAACATGGTGCTCATTTGCCTTCAGCGCCAGGATGGGTGATTCTGTGGATATGTGCTGGAGCTAAAGGACGAGAGAGCACAATGCACCACCCATTAGGACAACACAGACAGGAGAACACACCGCCCTTCCTGTCAATATCAGGCCTGATGTTAGCATGACCTCGATGCTTTTTGTCATTAATCAGAAGCATGTGAACTCAACTCCACATGGACTCCTGTGGAAACACGCTGTACTTAGCAATTCACCAGGGGGAAAAAAAACATTAGATCACAGCTGAGACGGATGACCACTCACGACGCTGCTCAACATCTGTCAAGCCTTGAATGTAAACAGCTGCCACAAAAGCTACATAATGGTACAAGGGGGCGTGCCATAGGCCGTTTAAGATGAGTGAGTGTATTAATGGGTGAGGTGGTTTATCAAGCTGTGCGGAGCATAGGGAAGAGCTGGAACTTCAAAGCAGTAGTGGGATAAGTGTCCTGGGTGGGGCTGAGGAGCTAGGAGGAGGAGGCTGGTGCAGGCCGACCCACAGGACGACCCAACTGTTAATCATAAATTTGACTAGGAATCAGTGGGAGATGTAAACTGTCATATTTGGCCTCATTTGGCCCTGAAAGTTGCACATCTGCATACCAGACACTTACTTTGAGGCGTTTGTGGTTCATATTTTTGTCTGAGGTGCAGTTGATGGGGCCTTCTGTGGAGAACTCCAGGGGGTAAAGAAGCGTGTGACCCTGGACACTGAGGGGGCAGCGCAGCTCGAGCAGGGTGTGGCTGATCTGACTGGGGCCGTTGTTCAGCAGCTGGAAAAAGGACACGAATTTGTAAAACATGACACGCGAAGCACTGAAAAAGAGCAGCTTGATCATTTCACATTCTAGCTGGATGCAACACAGTTTTTTCACGTGCTGAAGCTTTCACATTTAACATATTTTCGTAATCCACAAATAGGTCAAAAAAGCAAAGCACTGTTAAATCTCTCCCAACTGAAAGCGGATCAGAATAAATCACACTGCGTAATCTGGAGTATGTTTCCTTTGATTTGTCTTTATTGCTGCCGTGGGAAGTCGGCCCGCTTCAAGAACAGTAAGATCTGCTTTCCAACCCAATCAGCTCAGCCCCGATGAGTCTGCACAGCTCAGATGATGGCTGATTACCTCATAGATGTGCTCAACTGCAGGCCCGACATCCTGCTCCACCTCATAGCTTTTGGTCACCTTCCAGTTGGCCGGCGGGAAGAAGACCTTATCTGGCCGAGACACACTTAAAAAGAAAAGTTGGGAAGTTAGAGCATGTGTCCGAAAGTGTTGAGGAGTTCATGAAATTCCAAAAGTTCAAATGAGGGAACCTTAACACTAAACTCACCCCTGCAGAATGACCTCAGCCTGAACAACCACCTCCAGCTTGTAGGGTACAACCTCACTGTGGGAATTATTCTCATTTTTACTGTGGAAACAGAGAAGAAGAAAGGGATTACGATTAGCTGATGCCATTAGAGAGCTGTGGAGGTCAGCAGTACAGAATCAGAATGACCATATACTGTTTAAACTGTGAACTTTCTTGTGTGTAGACATCGAGTTGTACCTGCGAATTTGCAGCTCGAACTGAACGGTTTTGTACGTGTCCTTCAGTCGCGGCACCGTGAAGCGCAGACCTGCCCACAGCTGCAAAGAGGAAGAACCAACAAATTAATTACCATCATCATAAACTAAAAGGGATAATCACAAAACAGGAAGTAATTAAACCTTTAGACTCTCTTCTATTTTTAAGCATATTTATTACTATAATTCTTTTTACTCTTATCTTATTATCTTGCTGCTGGATCAATGTTCTTGCCCTCGCTTCTGTAACAAAGAAATTCCCCCAGGACTAATAAAGCACCTACCTACCTCTCTCTCTCTATGTTCGCACTCCCAAGCAGCCATTCCTTCCCTCTTTACTTACTAAATCCTCTAATCAGTGTTCATTAAGCACTTAAGAGTAAATTTCAAGCACTTTTCAAGCACGTTCCAGGTACCTAAACCAAACAGTTCCAGACTCACAAAGCTTAAATTGCTCAAATCAAGCTTACAAAATTCTTTTAAATCCACAACAATTGATTAGTTTGTATATTGTTAGTTTAATTTTATTTTCTTTTTTGTATTTCCATGCTTGGATCATCGACCTTAATAATTCTG
>JAPXVT010000002.1:29768550-29780390 GCA_029823135.1 Acanthurus reversus | reverse complement strand
TGAAGTGGTTCCATATCAGTAAAGCAGCACAGATGCAGTGACCTGATCTGAGCCAAAAGCAGCACTTGACCTTCACTGCTCTCATTGCACCAGTGAGAAACGGAGCATGGAGCAAAAATACAACTAACATCTCTACCCTTTCCACCCTGCAGAATGACTTCACCGACATAATTAAAGGACGCCTGGATCAATGAGAGTGGAAATATAGAGCTCAACAGTCGGTTGACATGTTCAACCAATTAATGAACAGTCGTATGATGTCATACGAATGCGATATTGGCTTTTCAAAGCGTGCGTGGGCACTTAAGAGTGAGATCAGCTGAATGACAGAAAAGAGAAGCACAAGAAGTGTGTGATGACTTATTCTAGACCACATGGAGCCAAACGAATAGCCTCGAGTCCCCTCAGAGCCTAGGCCAGACAGGAGCTGTTTGAGTCCTTACGTCTGCCATATGGACGATCGTCTACTCACACACCACACACACACACATACACACACGTGTTCTCGGCACTGCTGTCCAGGAGCCTGAAGATGATGAGAGTAGCAGTGCCTGCTGGGATGGTGTGTGCTGACTTGAGAGACTCTACTGTGCTGTCCTGAAGCTACTTTCTTTGTTCACAGTCTGAAGGGATTAAAAGTCGCAAGGAACCAAATAAAGGATCTGTATGTTGCTCTGCAGGCCAAGTAAGGATATTTTTACCAATCTAAAGTTGTTTCCACATCCTGGAATGAACTTTAAAGGAAGCCACTGAGCTCTGTACCTGCACTATGAAGTGCTGATCAAATAAACAATCCAATCTGCAGAGGATCCGATCCCACCATCACCACAAAAGAACTTCCTCTGTATCCTCAAAAGGATAATAGCACTGGGCAACAAGTGTCCTGTGAATTAAAAGTGCTGCTGGCCAAGGCAGCGAAAGAATGTTGTTTACCGTCACACAGAAAAATGTGAGAACTTCCGAGAAGCAATTCGAAATGATAGTTCAGACTTGATTATTTCATGCTACTCTGCAGCTGGGTTTGAATTACTAGCCTGTTAACTGTATCAAAGAGTGGACACCAAGCTGAGTCGGTCATTTTTGATTTTATTTCTGCAAGCAGCAATCATTCTGTGACTGGATTACACCATCCTTATGGGTGCTTTTACAGTTAATGTGCGTAAACCAGCAGCAGCTTTCTCAATAATACAAACTGCAAAAAGCATTTCACAAGTGGCAAGTGAGAAATTTGAAACATCTTGCAACTTCAAAAAAAAAAAAACATCAAAATGACTTTTGTTCCAGCTTATGCATTATCTCATTCCCAACTGCTGCCCACCCCCGCCCTCAAATACAACCCCTCCCTCCCCTTTCACAGCCCAACTGCCCTAAATATCTTCCTGCGGGGAGTTTAACTGCTGGTGGTTCACACCTTTCCACAATGCCCACGTCAGGGGGTCCAGTCGTCTCACCTCAGGATAGGGAGGCTGTTGTATTAAACGTGGGGATGGGGGGGCGAAGCAGCTGTTGAAACACTTTGCCTGTGCACCCCCAACCCCAGCCGCACCCACACATGCATGCATGCACACACATACACGTCCAGAAACAGTAATGGCCAGAGGTTACGTCTCATTTCCATCTCAGATATGAGTTTTTGTTCTAATCTGAAGTTCAGCCAAGCAGAATTTCATTGTGCACAAGTGGACGATGGCGTCATTTGCTTACTGCTATTTAAAGGACAGCTTTTATCAAGTTACCATAGATGTGAGTCATTAACTGACCCCAGGTTAAAACAAAACAGACCCGCTGGCAGTCAGAGATTAAATCTGGCAAAGTGTGAGTCAGGACGACCCTGACCGACAGCGAACTTCATCCCAGAGGAGAAATGACGTCCTCAGGGGCATTCCCAACCCAATACGGCAGACGTGACAGCAGGGTCCATGGGCCCTTTAAACACATCGTCACCATCCACATGGACGTCTTTTTTCCAGCGAAACACACACAGGCTCATTATTTAAAGCCCCTTTACCGACAGACCAGTAAAAGCTAGACAGGCACTTTATGTTTGAGACAGCCGTGCTAAGTATATCCCGACTGACCTTTACAGCAACAGACGCTAATGTTCTCAACCTACTGGCCCCGTTATCAGAGGTGCAAACAAAGTTTGCCGACAGAAAATTAAAGAAACTTTTTTAGAGGGCCAGTAATTTAAGAAAGAAATGAGTCACAGTGAAATCGACTTGAATTGGATAACAGTAAACAATTTCTGCCGTCAGACAAAGAGCCTCATTGTCTGCCAGCCACGACGAGAACCTGGATGAAGAAAAGCTTGGCAGCCCAAATATACAAGCTGAGCTCCTGCAGCTCAAACACTTACTGGTTTGATTTAGAAACAGCTCCATAGAGAAGGACACCAACGAAACAATAACAGAAATGAGAGTGATCATATATGGAGAGGGACTTCGGTGTAGACACAGAAAACATTGCAGCTTGAGTGGCGGAAAGAGAACCCAGTCCAATGTCAATATTAGTTCAACTCTAACCCTGTTTGAGAGGGTAAACTCCAGGAGAATGACCTACATGGACCGGCTGACCTCGGCTGTGTGCTCGTCATGGTCAAACCATCCATGAGCTAATGTGCATCACTGGCATGTCACTTTAACTCATGCATGGACTGGAACGCATTACTCCATTAGAGCATTGAACATCATTGGACATAGCTTTTTAATGGCACTATAATCTCACTCATTGCTGTGAGAAATATTCCAAAGGGTGTTTAAAATTTATGACTCCTCAAAAGCCTAACATTCACACGTTGACAGGCACCAGGGGCTGTCTCTGCCTTTCATGCACTCCAGGAGGGATCTGTTATTATTTACAGCCCCTGACCTTTTGACTTTGTCTATCTCAGCATGATCCACTCCCTTATCCCTGCCTGGCACCAGAGAAAGTCAAAGAGGAGTGAAATACTGTTGTTTGATTGTTCAGTGTTTGGGAAGAGAAGTCCTCCCATGTGGAGGAGGCCATGTGTAGGGACTGGCATCATCCTCACTCAACATTAAATAACATGCATCACAACAGGGGAACATGTATCCTCTTGTCCTTCCTGTGTGTGTCTGACAAGAGCCGTCACACGCAGTTCACAGACTCTATCCTCAGGCATTCTTCCACGGTGGGCCGCCTGCCTGTGTCTAAACTTAATTTTATTACACCAGGCCGAAGGGCACGACAGACCGGCATATATAAAACTCATTGTGGAGGATGAGCGTCAAAGCAGGAGAAAGTCAGCAGCCTTTGTGTTTGCAGGCCTGTCATGAGCATTCATGGATGGAAGAACTATCTTTCTTTTCTGTATCTGCATCCACATCTGCCATCAGTTTTATTTTGCTGTGGTCCAACTGATGATAAACACAAGTTTTTCAAAAGCAGCAATAATTTCACTCCTAAGGTCGGACTGGGCTAACAGCAGCTCATACTGACATGAAGAAAGTCCTCATGCAACCCCAGCTGACCTCACTCTGGGATTCCAGCTACTCCCCCACTCCCCGTGTCTCTAAAGTGTGGCCGATGATGATGACAGCAAAAACAAGAGATAAGAGAAACTCTTTCCATGACTCTACTGATATGTTTTGATGTGTCTACTTCTTAGGAACTGTGAATGAAAAGTGGCAGATACATGTGGTTTGCAGATAAAGCAATGACTCACGCTCTTAAATCTGCTCTCTCGTATTTTGTTTTGTTTGACATTTTGACTTCTGAATACATATCATCCAAAGGGAAATTACAGGGCACTGGGTTGAAGCTACACTTAAACATTATTCCTGCTCCACACACGTACAAACCATTGTCTCATCTCCTCCTCCATGAGCATGGCGTCTCAGCTGCAGAAAAGTTCAGATTAAGTCATCAGTAAAAGATGACGTCTACTCCGTCTCACACTTAATGAGACGGGGAGAGATGATGGAGGGAGAGGCTAGACAGTGGGGGGAAGGTCTATGAGATGGATGAATTAAAAAGCCCCGCAGGATGACATCAACAGGAGGAAGTGAGGAGGGGGATGCTGGGGAGAGAAGAGAGGTCCATGCATTCAAGCTGCACGTCCTAAATCATGAAGCCCCTCATTCCCAGGCTGAGAAATACCAACAGCAGCAAGCTTTTAAAGATACAGCTAGGGCCAGGAGAAGAGGGGGGGAATCTCCCCGTGTCTGGGTGTCTGTCGTCCAAGGAAGTAGGGAGGAGAAACAGGGAAACTAGAGCTGCTGCTGGCAGCCCACACTCCACAAAGCCCCATCTGAAATCCCAGCATGCTGGCTGGTGGAACAGTGGGCCGAGACACCGGCGGTGCTCAGCAGACACAGACTCAGCCAGGAAGTCTGAATAAGTCTGAGCAAAACCTTGACTGCGGCTGCAAACCTTTCTTTAATGATTATTACGATTACAGGGATGGGTCCAAGGCTAACCAAAATCTACAGAATGGGCAGCAACACAAATGCAGATCTGTCAGCAGCTAAATTAACCCATGCTTTGCTTTTTTGCTGCTTCCCAGTGGATATAAAGGTTACACACTCCAAGGACAGTCAGGTTGTCTCACACTGTTATTTTCTCCTCATGGTCTAGGGGTTTTGGAGCTGACCACAGGCACGTATGCATGAGCTTAAGACCCTCAAAATGACTGATGCCTCACTTAAGGAAGGATGGCGAGACAATCACAGCATGCTGAGTGTCACAGGGATCACGTCCCACTGAGCCAGCAAGCATCTCAATCAGCAGCAGCATTTCAGAGAAATAAAAGGCGAATGCCAAAGGTTGCAGTTAAAAGGCTTTTCCTGGTTTAAAGGTGAGAGCGGATTAAAGGGTCAGAATTAAATGTCATTTTGAGGGGCAATGAGATTAGGATTTTGAAGCCGATTGGGTTCATCTTTTTCAAATGAAATAGCCATTGGTTTAATGATTAGTTTATTTAATGTAGGAGTCATTTAGACAGATGCAATTTCCTAAATATATTCAATTACTGTGAGTTGTGTGCACACTGAGAGCGTGCGCGACGTGCGTAAAGCTTCTATCCAGAGATAACAGTGGCTTAATTCATAAACACAAAATGATTTAATGCCAAGCGCCAAAACATCTCATGAGTAAATTTCGTGTCTCGTGTTGGAATCGTATCCTGTAACTTTAACAGGGAAGATTTTAAACAATGTTCTCAAGTTTGGCAAAAACCTGCAATTAAATCCAATGGAAAGTTTTCACGCAACCTAAGTTATTTGTGTACAACTGGTTATCATGAGGTGGCCAGATAAAATGATTCAGACAGCGCAGCTACTGGAGCTCGTTTCTAAAAAGCCTTTTGTTCTATGTCTACTATTTGAGCATGAAATGTTAACATTACGTCGTTTCTGTATAAAGAAACTCACCTGGAAGAATCGGCCAAATAAAAGTCAACTGCATATCCGAAGTAGCTCCCGTTAGGTCCGCTGTAAACAGCTGGGTTCTCCACGTCCAAGTTGAATGCGTCGCACACAGGCTGAGAAAAAGTGAGTAATAGCCCGATGACACAAAGGAGTGAGCGGGCGACAGGGTCTGCTATCCCCGGCGTCTTTGCGCGAAATCGTTCCAAGCCCATTTTGGAGAATAAATTAATCCACTAAAGTTGGTCGTAAATGGTGAAACTGTCCCAGTTTTGGCGCGTTCGAGTCCGCAGATCAAGATTGAAAACAGTGGAGGAATATGGCTAAAACTGCATCCCTGTAACTCTAACCGGCCAGTATCTCATTAATGCTCCGTCAGCTCCTCTCAGCGTCCCCGCTCCTCTGTCTGCCTCTCTCCAGGCCCACGCCTTCTCTGCTCACCTACTCATGATACATGGAGCAGGGAGTTCCCACAGCCGTGACAAAGTTTGGAGGAGGAGGAGCATGTGATTCCCTAAAAATCCTTGAAGAGGGCTCTTCTCATCCACTAAACTATCCATAGAACATGTTTACCAAAGTGGTAAATTTGTGGTCACTTCTGCACTTTAGAGCTCAGAGATTTAGGCTATTAGTGGTTCCAAAATTATTAACCAGAAGAACAATGGGTCGATAAAAAAATATCCTCCTTTCGATTTTATCTCACAATTATCTTGAGCTTTTGAGTGTGAAGTTGCAGTCAGAAAAGACAGCCTGATGGGTGATGGGAAAACTTTACATCTCCAGCCCATAGATGATTGCCTGTTTGAATGCCTCTGCTGCCCATGGCATGATGATCTTGATGATGGTTTTCACTAATAAGTCTGTTATTAAAACTTATGAAGCATTGCCTTTTTGTCCTTTGTGAGCATGATAAGCAGAGGTGAGAGGAAGTCAATGATTTGCAGGTTAAGTCTCAAGTCTTGGCTCTCAAGTCCCGAATCAAGTACGAAGTCCAAAACTTTTAATATGAAGTCCTAAACAAGTCTTTAGTACTCATCTTATTAATTAAATTTTAGATAAATCATAAATGCTCTTAAGAAATTTTTGCTTTGTAAAATTACATTTAGTGTGACTGAATTTAATTACACAAAAAAGGAGTCGCACTTATAGCATATAGTGCTAACCAGTCCCACAACAGAATGAACTAGTCTTCGAAAGTGATTTTGTATTATGTTGCATGTTTTCATGTTTTATGTCCAATTGAAATAAAACAATTGGAAAAAAAATCGATAGGTTCTAGAATTTACTCGCCTCATCTATAGAGGGTGTGGGTGTGTGTGTGTGTCCAGCTGACATTAGCTTGTTACTCAACGGCTCTGGCATTCAGTAACTGAGCCAACATATTCATGGTTTGTTCTTCAACTTGATTGGATGTTGTCGGATGTTTCAAACAAAGTGGATTCTTGGGGGAAAAAGTGTCGACTTGCCGGGCATGAAAAACGTTAATGTTAGTTGATTCAGGAAATGAAGGGAAATATATTGATTTTTGGCACTCTTTTGAAATAACATAGCCTACGTTCAAATCTCAAGTATTTTCAAGTACAAGGCTCAAGTCCAAGTAAAGCCAGGAGTCATTGGTGTTAAAAGTCCAAGTTCAGTTGTAAGTTTTTTATGATATTGTCTAAAGTCATCAAATTTGTGACTCGTGTCCAAGTCATGTGACTCGAGTCCACTCCTCTGTTATTTGGTCACGTGAGTTCTGCAGCGATACATTGTGCTTTGAATGAATCATGCTTTACCTAAGGCAAGTTTTTGTAACATCAGAAAATAAATAAAAGTAACACATTAAGAAAATAAAATCTCTCTGAATGCTTCACTCCAGTGTTATAAAAGTGACAATTTTTGTTGCTAATGTCCTTTAAAAGCATGGTGACATCATTGCACCCTGATAAAAACACCAAAATAGAGACTCACCCTCATCTGCCCATCAAACTCCTCTTCTTTTCCAACAAGAGAGGCCATTGAGCCATTTACCTCAGACTGACAGACAAATATTTCCTGTCAAACATCTTCTCTTTAAACTTATTCACATTGTAAAGCTCTGAGAACTAGATACTCTCCTCACATACCGTAAGAATAGAAAATAAGCTGCAGAGTAGGAGGCAAGTTTACAGCATGAAAAGCAGCAAAGCTGTTGTCTCACTGCATGACACACCCAAATCAGCTTAAGTGTGCATGTGGTACACTGGCTCCATCTAGCTACAAGCAACAACACAGCTGAAAGTCACATATGTGACACTGCACTTGGCTCCAGTGCTTTTATCGCACGTCAGCCAGTAGATTGTAAATCATTAAAAACCCATGTGATGGAGCTCCCTGAGGGAACAGCAGGCTCTCAACCAGATTGGATGATTGCTGCCTTAAACAGGGTGGGGCACTCCTTCCCCCTCTGCCTGTTGATCACCATCCGACCAGCTGGGTTCACACACGAGAAGCCCAATGAGCAGCATATGATGCAATAAATGCTCACAAAAAAAAAATTAGCTCGATCGTTGTTTTTTTTTTTAAGTTTATCAGTTTCTTTCTGTATTAACTCCTTTTGTTATAATCTACAATAACTTGTGTTTTATGCTGACTGAAAGAGGAAACAGCTCTTATCTTTACTGTAACCACAGCCAGAAAAGATCAAAGTCTAAAGCCATCGTCCAAGCACAACACTGAAACGACAGGTAATCACAGGACTGCACCTTCTGCTTGAGCCCGTAGTTGACCTCCAGCTCCATAAGTAAAACACTCTTGCGGACATTCAGAGTCTTCTGTAACTCATCAAACGTAGCATGAATGTCATCCTCAATGGAGCTCTTCTGATTTGTCAGCTGCTGCAGAATCTCTGAAAGTGTCTGAAGGGCTGAGTCAATCTCTGGCAACCTGGGAGCAACGTAGTGTGCAGAGGAAGGATTAGAGAGTGATTATATAGAATTAAATGGTCATATGACAAAGCAGACCAATAAAAGAGGATTGTGGCGGATTCATTCACGCCATCAAGGCTGCAAAACAGGAGTGACACGCATAAAATTTGTAGTGCAGTCTACACAATGCTTCTGTTGTACCTCTTCTTGACAGCGTCTAGCTGGTCCTGTAATGAGGCCTTGTGCTGTTCCACTACGTCTCTAAGAGGAACAGTTGGGTGTTCTCCATGTTCCCCACTTGTACACTCCTGACACATGGCTGTCTCACAAGGCGGACAGTAAAACTCCATGACCTAAGCAGAAGGAAAAAGCAGAGATTAGACCTAGATATGACGCTGAGGTTCAGTACAAAAACATTTTAGCCACATCTGCAGCATAGAAAATGGAAATGATGTTAGGTCTGATTCAAGCTTAAATATTTTGAGAGCTGTTTGATGGATTATTGCAAAGTTTTGTACAGACATTCATGATCCCCTGACAATGAGGTCCACTGACTGCCACCAGCAGGTTGTTATCACTGGTTCAGAGTGAGACATCTCAAAAACCACAGGCTAGATGACCATGAACTTTTGTACACACATTTATCCATACCACAAGATTATTTCTAATTTCTTTGGTGATCTTTTAAGTTTTCACTTATCATCACCTTTAGGTCAAATGGTTTAGTTTGTCCAATACTTTGATTTATGACTAAATGCCAGCAAAACCAACGACATCCTTCAAACAGTGTGTATAACTCTTACGTTGCCTCCATGGTTGGGGCAGGAGAGCAGCTGGCCTGTAGCCACAGTGGTGATGTTGTTGAGAGCGGCGGCCTCCTGGCTGCAGCTATCTGGCGCCCGCTGCAGAACGTCCATCAGGTTGGTGATGAAGAAGTTATTCTGCAATGCCGCCACACCCTTCTCCGGCAGGATGGAGGTCTGGCGGCACACGGGGCACGACAGTGTGAGGCTGTGGGCCGGGATGTAATTCTGCAGGCACCTGGAAGAGGAGAGCAGGGTGAATATTTATTCTGAAAGGAAGTGTCCTGCGAAAAGTTGTATTAAAGAAAATCTGGAGAAAAACTTATGTGGTCTATGTGTCTGTGCATTGCACTGAGAGGGCAAAGGAAGGATGAAGCTCTACAGGGTGATTATATATAGTTATTACTGTTAATACAGCAAGATTCAGTCCTGAGTCATTTTTTCATATGTCCTCTTATAAATGAAAATGAATCCAACAAACACAAATAATCTACCATTTTATTATCAGTTATTTGACTTAATGGCCAGATTCACAAAGGTGAAAATCTTACCCTTGATGCCATCTAGTGGTTAAAATAGTTACAGACCAGAGGGGAACTCCTGTGGCAGTAAATACAGATAGACTTGCTTATCAGTTTATTATTTAAGTATCTTGTTATTATCTAAGCTTAACACACTAGTACACTCGAGTATAATAACTCTTCGCCCTTATCCCATATATCCTGCTTCTGGGAAGCTTATGTCAACAATAGAATGTAAAAACACTGTGTGTCCAAATTTACTTGAGTAAAGGCACAAGTAAATTTTAATTAATGTAACAAAAGTAAAAGTATTCATTGTGCAAAATTGCCCCTTTCAGAGTTTGAATTATGGAGCCTTGAAGGTCTGGAAAGATATTTTCTATATTATTCACACAGGAATATAATTGTACACAAGTTCGTATGTGCAACTTGATAAAAAAGTAATTTTTTCCAGGACTTCAGGGGCTCTGCTGTTAGGTCGAAGCTTTATTTATTTATTTTTGTAAGTACACGATGACCTCATGTAACCCCAGCAGAGCTTCACACAGAACTGAGCAGGTCTAATGTGCAGATAGAAACACCTGAGAGTGTTTGTGGGGGGTTTAATCTGCTAACACAGAATCATTTGCCATAAGCTGATCATATGTTTTGTCTGTAAAACCAATGTAACAAGTAGCTGGACCAGTTAAATAAATGCAGTGAAGTTAAAAAGACTGAGATGTGGTGAACTAAGAGGCTGCATGAACAGATATACTCACTTTGTGTAAACATACATACTATTCACCACACTGCTTTTGTAGTTTATTGTGTCCCACTACCAAACTGATTATTATATTCTTCAACTCAGATTAAACGTTTAAAAAGTAACATTGTGTAACATAACTGTCACCAGCAGCATCTACAATATACAAGCCTCTTAAGATGATTTACAGTATGACGATGCCATTTAAGTGTTAAACAGGAAGCTGATAGCGTCATGCCATTGTCGTGTTCCTCAGACATTAAAAATATTTTATATTACGATAATCAGCACTTCAGGTGCTTAGTGACCTGGTGGTTCCTCTCAGGTTTATAACCCAAGAACATGAAGTGTGTCTGTGGGGAAATGGAAGGCTACATAATCTATAAATGCTGTGTAATGTGGCATTGGCTCACACTATGTTCTTGTATTTACACAAATAAAAAGTAAATGAAAAATAAGCTTAACAAATCAATTCCAGGGCTGTTCTTTTTGATTGCACTCGATTATGCTTATTTGATAGAAGTGGTGAGTCAGAGCAGAGCAACAACACATCTCTTATGAGTTGCTCCTCCAACTGCACGTCATGTTGGATGTGGTCAGACAGGAGGCTTTTAACATGCACCAGGTCAGTGCAGTAATGGGTTTCTACTGTTAATGACTTTGCTTTATATTACACTTTAAACTTTCACTTAGGTCTCACAATTATGATTTACAGTAAAATAGTTACAGATAACCTTTGTATGGAAGACAAATTAAAGCTCAGGACATAAAAAGATGCAAAATACGTTAAAATTTTAAACGTAACTTCCCAACAAATGTGATCTAATTAAAGTTACGCACATTGTGATTGCAATCTAATTTCTTTCTACGACTGCAAGCTAGATTTTCATGCAAGGTATAAAATGAATATGTCTAAAGAGACAAACAGATACTTTGTCTTAATGATGCTCTCGAAGCAAGTGGAGCAAAGTACCAGGCAGGCACAGTTTCTCTTTTGTGCAAGAAACAAAGGCTAGTTGTGAGAGAGAATGGCACCAACACACCAAGGTCAACAGCAGAGATGCAGCGTAGGAAACAATACTAAAAGTTACTAAACAATGCAATATTGATTATAACATCTTGAAAGTAATATTACTGTACTTACATTTACTGTCATGCAGCATCCCTTCAAACCACCTCAGAGAAAAAACACGCAAATCCTCATCCTTTTTATTTGCACATTTAACCCTCAACAGTCACTCATACCTGTCCAGTACAGGCAAGTTACATGTTTAAAAATATGGAACCGGAGCATAAAAACATGAGGGTAACTCACCTCTCACAGAAGGTGTGCAGGCAGGGCAGTACTTTGGGGTTTTCGTAGCGGTCCAGACATATGCTGCAGATCAAGAACTGCTTGTCAATCTGGCGGACCACGGGGCTGGGAATAGTGGAGCCTTCACTGGCCATCCTAAAACTCTGACATAGGAGTCCCTCTTCCTCTTACCCTGCACCCTGCGGAG
>JAPXVT010000002.1:29620741-29634444 GCA_029823135.1 Acanthurus reversus | reverse complement strand
ACATACATAAAGATGGAAGTAAGTTATGTGAAATGTTCTCACACACCTCCCCAATCCTCACTGGTGTGCCTCCCAGGTTGGGGATGCATGGCAGAGGGCAACGCTCGCGACACTCGGGATGCGAGACCACCCTGCAGTCGCGGCATTTCAGTGAAATCTTGCCAAACTTGATTCTTTTTCCGCAGGGGACACAAGACTCAGGCTTAATGACCTGTAAAAGATTTTTGACAGGATTTAGGAGGCCTGTAAAGATTGAGTCAACAGTTACATATATCCAGGTAAACCACGAAATCACACTCTGATACTTTGCATAAATAGAGCTGCATACACGAGGAGAAGCGTTTTAGTTTTTTAACACTAGTGCCAATAAGTGTTTGTACAGACACCAAATAAATCCATAATATAGAAAAAACATTGAGCTTTCATTCTGAGAACAGATGATAATAAATAAGTGAACCTCAGTGCCAAGTTTGATTGAATTCTTCGCCACAAAAGCCAAAACGTGGCAATTAAAAATATCTTTGACAAAATCAGAATAGTCTTCATTAAAATATCTTAATATCTACTCAAAAATAATAATAACAAATTTGTACATTTCTAGTCAATATAATTCACTCTGTAATTCTGTCACTCAAATAGTATTCTTACAGTTTTGGAAACAAACTCGTGAAGTCGGACTCCCCCGTGGCTCTGTGGTGTGCTGGGCTGCATTTTCGTATCTCCCTCGGGGTTTCCAGGCTGCTTGAAGACATCCTCAGACTTGACAGATTCAGAGTCCCAATCCATACCAGCTGAACATGAGGAGAAAATAAATACCAATGTGTTACGCACCTCCAGTCATAGGAAAACATAGACTATAACATGCAAAGTCTCTGCATCCATACCAATAATGAGAACAGTGCACATAAAAGTGCCATGAGCAACATCTCTTTTAATTTTATGTTTCATTCTATTCTGGCTGCATCACAGCAGGGCCCTGTTTGTTTCTGGATAACAGTGTTACAGTAGATTGATTTGATGGATGAAGCCAATGATTAGACTGGAATTACTAAACGGCTTAAAATACATTATGCAGACTTTACTTCAGAATAAAAGCATTCTTTTAATGGATTTCATTTGAGATGAACAAAATAATGAAGGACAGACCAGTAATGACATTTAAAAAAAAAAACAACTACCACATTAATTGTCCTTAACAGGCTGAAAGAAACGAGTCACTTGGCTCTAATCAATTTTTATCTTGTGTTTGAACAACCAAGTTAGCTTGAGGAGAATGGACAATACCATTTAATCTGGAAAACATAATACTAGCCTGAACCTCATATAATGAAGACCAGTACTGACTTGTGTTACAGAATGGATCATAACAAAAATTGTACCTGTCTTTCTCCTGCTGCGAGTCCAGTAAGGAACAGTCTCAATGGTGGAAACAGCTTCAACAGGTCCTCCATTCGCTGGGACCGTCACTGTGGTTTTCGTCACAAGGCTCTCATTTCCCTGCCACAAATAAATAAAAAACATTCAGACTAACCACAAATAACTAAACTATGTAAAAGGCAAACAGTAGGTTTTCTGAGCTGGTTATGTTTTTGACAACTCATTAGCCAATAAAGCTATTCAGGATGGAGCCCAAACCCTACCATCTCTGAAGTTCTGCCCGTTGATCTAGTCCTTTTGGAGGCAACTGGCGGACCATCGACATGATTCCTTGAGGAGCGCTGAAATCAAGACAGCAGAGATCGACACCTCAGGTCAACACTGAGCTACTTTTCTAAAAACAAATGTTTTCAGTGCTTCCAGAGAAAGGGGAACTTGTACTCAGCATACCCTTTTCTCTCGTTTCTTCAGTCGCATTGTCCTCACATTGGAGGAGTCCCAATCCTATTAGAGATCAAGCACATCATGGAAAGATTTCAAAATAAAACACTATCTTTCTGAATTTAATTTAATTTAATTGAAAGCTACAGTGCAGGACTTTTGTATAATAACAATGATCTGATTCTTTCAAGCCCTTGTCAAACAAGCTCACACAATGCTGACTAAGCCAATCACCGGCAGACAGGGAGACAAATCTTCCACACTGCAGGTTTACTTCTACATGATATTGAAAAAGTGAAACACTTACAAGAGAGTCATCAGTTTTGTCATAACTGATATCTGACAAGATGGAGGCAGACTCATCTATCGTCGTCAGTCTGTCAGAAGCAACAGAAAATGTGTTAAGCCAATCAACAGTATAGTCAGAATTACTCACTCCGTAATTCTCCGCAGTACCACCCAAAACCTTTTTGCAAATTAGAAAAACCTAAATGGAAAGCATTTAAAAGTGTGATTTGAAAGAGTGTCAGAATGGACATTAAGGTGATAAACAGATGGAGATTGGAGTGAACAAGGAATGACTCCCTCTGATAAAAATTAGCTTGTGAATACAATTATGCATTGAATGTTCCCACATGCAAATGACCCCCCCCCAAGAAGGTAAATCACCAGGAACACTGTATGCCGTATTGAATAATATGGCTCTAACCGCAGCTAATGTAGCAGACACAGCACTAATGAGACACGTTTTAAAAATAGAAACTCTGCATGGCCAGAGACCAGAAACTGAAAACATATCTGTATTAAATACTGCTGAATGCGTCAGTTTACGAGCTTAATACCTTCGACTGGTATTCATGTTGGCTGCTGCCTGGCAGTTTGTGTTGAGGAAGGCCAGAGCTGACCGTTGCTCTGCACTCAGCTGAATGCTGTTAGAGGATCCCTCACTGGTCAGGAGGTCCCGGATCAATTGAATTTGTCGGTCCTGTATTACAGAAATGCAAGCAGAGTGCAAATGAAAAACTCATTGAACCAGGTGAAAAAAATTGTTGATAGAAAATCATCATATAACAGTAAATAAGTGTCTGTATTTGATCAAACATACCAACTTCTCGCAGTCAGCCTCGGCCTTTTGTCTGCGGCGGATCTCCACGTCTACTTGGTTGCGGGCATGTTTCAGTTTGACCTCCAAGGCTCCCCTCTCTGTCTCGGTTTTGGTGAGTACCTCTTTGCAGGATTCCAGGTCCTGCTCCGTCCTCATCCATTTACGACGGCAGTCATCAAAGTTTTGTGCCATCTGGATGAAGTCTGAGAAAAAGGACGCACATACAGTAGTAATGTGGCAGGCATTTGTAAAGGAACTTATGGCATCTGTCTCAAATGATATCTGATAAATATAAAACCGAGAGCCATAATCTACTCACTGGGTTCAATGTTTTCATTGAGCAGTTCAATCTGCATCCTCATTTTATCATATAAACCCTGGAGGTTTAGCACAGCCGTCTCCATGATGCTCTTAACTGGAAGACCTTTACAAGTGATAAGGAGAGACTTTAAATACATACAATTCATGTAAAAACAAGGGTTGAATAGCTTCATTAGAGTGGGCTATTGTGTGGCTATTTGAAAATATATCTAAATATCTTAATATATCTAAGACATTTGGCAAATGTTATGTGGAAATTCAAATGATTCTCAAAATAAATGGAAGCAAAACAAGATGCATTAACATTTCAGTACTGATAACAAGGGGTAACTTAATGGTTCTAACGTTATATAATTACATTGGGCTCGTGTGTGGGTTTTTTAGTGTATGTCAGCTAAATCAACATTAAGGCATATGGCACACGTTAAAAAGAAATCCTCATATCGTTAAACACTGTGGCAAGAAAAGCAATGCTTGCTCTTACGCTTTCTACTGGCTTGTTTAACTAAATAACGTTAAGCTAGTTATTGTAACGTTGACGTTATTCCTCGTGTTTTGTTCGTATAACATTAAGTTCTTTTGTTTTTGCTCTAAGTTACCACCTCAAGGGAAAGTTGTTCATGTTAAACTTAACGTTACACATAATGTTACTAAACTTTGCTTATTTAATCAGGAAACTACTAATGTATAGTAGAAAAAAATAACACGGCGGTTGTAACCCAACTGACTTCAGCTGACGTCTGTTCTATGTCCCATGTTAACGTTAACTAGCTAATACAAGCAAGCAACAGTTAGTTACATACCGTTTCGGATGATGAACAGCACAACTCCGTCGGTAATGTTTAACGTTAGCTCACTGCTCTTTCTATTGCTTTTTTTTTTCTTTTTTAACCGATTATCAAGTACCCTTCGTTGGCACCCATCTGCAGCCAGCCACAGCTGCAAAGAGCGCGTTGCTTTTCAAATTTCGCCGCTAGCCAATGAGTGAAGAGCACTGTGCGGTTGTCGCGTCATAATTAAGAAAATAACTTCCGAGTAGGTGTTTTCAAAATAAAACCATCGTAACGGTCGCTGGTCGCATTAGTGCTACGGTCACAAACGTACAAAGAGCAGGATCGAGTAAAACAAAACAAACAACCAAAAAATTAAATGTACACTCAAATTAAAATGTCACCCACACTGACAATCAAAAGAATAAACAAATAAAAATAATTTTTTAAAATGGCGTTACACTTCCGGTCACAACTTTCAAAATAAATTCCATAAGGGGGGAATAAACGGTTTTAGTGTGAGTGGAAAAATAACGACAACAGATGGCCTGTTGACCATTACATGAAGTTTACTACTTCTTTTTCTGGCGGGGGGTAATTACCAGTTAAACCAGTTAAAATATCTCGAACGTGTCTTTGAAGATTACCTCTGCAGCACTCCTAAAAAATATAGCCTACAGAAGTATTGGGCCTTTTAGTTAGGATTATCACTGATGAGTGATGATGAGTGATGAGTTTGTAATTATTATGCATCATGGCATCAAACATTTTTTTTAGCATTCAGTCATAGCAACAAAATATCTAAACTTGTGTATATAAATGGCTTTCAAACTTTTACAAATTATTTTTGTTTATTATCAATTTCCATTTTGAATGTTTGCAGGAATGCAGAAACAACTGAAGTCGCTTGGTGTAGCTATGCACCCAACCTCCTGTCATGATTAATGTTTGAGTCAATCAATATTCGAAACAGGCGAATGGGTGCGCGAGGGTCGCTGTTAGTGTGTGTGTGTGTGTGGCAGAGAGAGAGAGAGAGAGAGAGAGAGAGAGAGAGAGACCACCAGCCCGGTGAGGACAAACTTGCAAGAAGCAGGGCATGCAGAAAAAGCTCCGCAAGACAACAGTGCAGCTGCTCGGCGGGTTTTGAAGCTACAGAGGCAGCAGAGCTCGTTTGGGGGTTACAATGATTGCCACAACTCAGCAAAACATGACCACGGAGCTGGTATGTGTGTATTTTCATTGTTTTATCTGTACTTAGTTTTCTTCTGATCAAGAGCAGTGAGTGTGTGTGCGCGCGTGTGCGTGCATGTGGGAGATTCAGAGAGTGCAGTGGGGAATTCCTCATGTATGACCTCAATAGGATGACTATTGATTAGTGTTTTAGCCATTTTTGCCCATTCAGACTTTTCTGCCAATATCCATCTTCTGGACAGGCTTGACTCTGTGCACTGCGGTGCAGGCGGGTGTATTAACACGACGTCCAGTGCCTCTCACTCTTATTTTCCATTCTGTCCCATGCCGACTTTTATAACATAATATCTGCAGTCAAATAATCAGATAAAACAATTTGTCCCAGCAGACTTTCTCCTTCAGCCTGGACCTGCACAGTGACAAAGGGGCTCAAACCTACATCCTGCACTCACAGTATGATTGATGATCCCTCTGCTGTATGTGTGTGTGTGAATTGTCAATGAACAAAGACTATGAACCAACATCCTCTGTTTTTTCCTCACACTATCAACACATGACACATAGTGTATTTAGTAAAATATGTTAATTATGATGCAGCTCGCCCATTTAATTTCACAATGCAGCTGTGATTTTTTTTATGGTTTATTGAAAGGCCATTTTCCACTGTTTATGTGGAGATAGATAGATAGATAGATAGATAGATAGAGATAGACAGATTCAATTACACGGGAGATGAGATTCACTCAGCTTTCAACAACTTATGGTGTGTAGAATACTGGTCCAAAATCAATGCTTTATTGTAACATAACTAATAATTGCAACAGATCACTCTTCACAGTGATTTTTGGCTTTGATTTCAATTAGATTTGCATGTTTGCGCTTAACTAATATGCACAGATTCCTTCTTTAAAGAGAACTTTCTAATGCTGCATCAGTCATTTTCCCGAAAATGTACTCTGCTGCTTGTGTTTCTCTCCAGCGCAGTGCAACAACTTAAATCTTTGCCAAGTCAACTAATTAACAGGTCTCATCAAACTGTCGCCCCTCTTGGAAAAGAGCCTCAATCATTAGATCATTAGTACACAGAGAGTGTTTCAGAGATGAGAGGAGCAGTCAAACTATTGGATAAACTCTGTGTAATTAGCATGTAATATGAGCACAGTGATGTTTGACGTTCAGTGACACACCAGCCTTTCGGTCTTGTTATGTTATCACGCCTGCTAATGTGATCAGTGTGTGAAGCAGCTGTTTGATAATCCTGCAGCATTATTGTCTCCTTACAGGCCACACAAGGCTGCGGGGCTTATAGACAATCCATTACCTTTAAATGTCGCCATGTTTCATGGCACGCTGTCCAATCGATGTTCTTTACACAGCGAGTGATTAATTAGGAAAACCTCTGATGCATATTGTCATGTTTGTCTCTGTTGGTGATGAGATGTGATAATTCAGGAAATACTGTGCGCTGCAACTTGTGTCTTATGTTTGACTGTCTTAACATTAGACAGAGAGCACTGAATAACTTGTGATTCCACTCCTTTTCTTTTTCATATTCAAATTAGAAAGCGGTATCTCAATTTCATGGCAGAAAAACATAACGCTTTGGCTCTGGTTCATCTAATCCCCAGCATTAAGGAAGAAAATAGCTGGTATTTAATTAGTTTTTCCAAAGGCAAAATTGTTTTAACGTCCATCCCCAACACTGATAATGTGACACTGTGAATTCTAACAATGAACAAATTATAGCGAGCAAATTATTTGTTAATAGAAGATTTTTTTGTGTCAGCCTTTAGTGTAAAAATGACATATTCCTTCTCACATTTTTTTGTAACTATACATCATGTCCACAGTAGCTTGCTGTCATGTGTTTTAGTGATGCTGCTTGTTTCCTAAGGCAGGAACTCGGTCACTGTAAGTGGCTGGACATGCGGCGGAAAAGCTCCCTCATATACGACCCTTTTGTACAGCAATTTTCCTCTGTGTGATGGGGAGCATGAAAAGAATAAGACAGTAGGGCAGCCTTGCAGCAGTGGAGGCTAAAGCGGCAGGTCCTTTATTTCACAAAGGCTTGTGCTGCATTGTCTAGCAATAGCCTCGAGGGCATGAAATCTGCCCAGTTAGTCCCATATGGTGTCTATACCACCTACTGCTTTTTTTTTGCAAGATAAGAAACACAAAAGAGAGAAATGGTGGCGCAGTGAGTAGGAGCACAGAAATTCCTCTGGATGTGATGAAAGAACGCCCAGATATGAATCAATACGGAGCTGTAGTATCTCATTACTACAGCCAGTTGGTTGCCATTTCTGTCATCCCACACTAATGTTACAGCCTGCTCTAATGATGACCTTCATTTTAAATGAGGCAGTGCGATATTGACAATGTAATACATACGTGGGGTACCTGCTAATGTACAGCTTTCCCCATGTGAGCAATTATAGTGAATCATTAAAATTCAGGAGCATATAGGCTATATTGAAAGCTGTATGTGTCTGCCAATAGATCTTCCCCCTTTTTATGGTGGTGGTTATTTCATTGATGCCTCTGCCAATGTCATGTGCATGATAAATAAACATCATTGCCTGATGTTAAAGGGGGTTCAGAGGTATCCAAATCCAGAACCAAAATGCCCAAACAGTTCCCTCATCCTTCTTTCTGCATGTAATTTATTGTTAGATTCTTCATGCCTCAAAGACACAGAAGATGGAGTTAAGGAGGTCTCCTGAGCCTCATTTATGAATTCGTACTGTAGCAGCGCCTGAATTCTGTGCAGCCTACTTGTGTTGCATGCTGTGCAGAGTGAGTAATTGTGCACAGTGTGGCTTGCTTTTTTCGCATGTAAACCGAATCAATACAGAATTGTTTGATTTTGTGTACAGTGCGCTTAGTAAAAGGAGCCAGTTAGCTGATGTCTCTTTGTCTGCAGTTTAATAAGCCGCTCCAGTTTGATGAGATCGTTTTTTTGAAAGCTGAAAGGTCAGAACGGGTCCCGGTGTTCCACATGGAGGTGTCATATCATGAGAGAAACAGAGGGTGTCTACCTAAATTCTCCTTTATGGCTGTTTTCAGACTATTAATCGTTTCCCTCTGGACCTTGTACAACTGTACTCCTTATTGATTTGCTCATTTGGTTGAGTGAAAATCCCCGAGCTCTCCTGGCAAACACGCGCTCTCTCTTCTTTAATGCGGTTCTACTGGGTTTGCCAAAAAACTCTCAAGGGGATTCCTTCAGGAGAGTTATTCATAAACACGAAGACCTTTGATTTGCATTCTCCCACCCTTTGGTGGTTGACTGACACCTCATCTAGGCTTCCACCACAACTCCTCTGGGATTTCACATCCTGAATAAAAAAGTCAGCCCACTTAAGAAGGTCTATGTGCCATTCAATTTCTTGATCTGGCTCAGCAGAAACCCTGCTCTAAGATGCATTTGCCTGTCCATCAAGGTGCTGACTGAAATAAGTCATGTCCGTCTCACAGTGCAGCTCCTCGTCTGTTCATGTTCACCTTTGCCAGCAGTTTGTGCTGCACTAGATTCCCTCATGCATCGTGACCAGCAGGCAGTCGCACTGGCAGCATCACCAGCATTCACTCTGGGGACTCTGCTCAGCGCATCTGTACCTCATTTAAAAGTGTGACAAAACTCCTCGTTCACCCAAATGTGTGATTCTCCCGGTCTGTCTTCACAAAGATGTGACCTTAATTGGAAGCACGGTCTTATGTCTGGGCTCAGGGGAACGATAGGAGCTGTGCATCTCATTAGGAGGATGTTTCAGCTCCCACATCGCACGCAGTAATTAGAGGGAGGACTTGGAAATGAAAACACTGTGTGATGGAATCAGTCAAGTGGAGAAATTTAATTTAAAATGTCCATGTCTGCTACGAGACTCTGGAATCAAAGTCTTATGATATGTAACCATTATACCTGACTATCTGCTGTTCATAGATTATAATTTATACAACTCGTACCCAGTTTTTCATGTTAAAGGATTATACCACAGTTACTACATGTCATTATCCTTTGTTAACATCGGCCACAAATAAAGTAAACCGCATCCATTTTTCCCCAAAAAAGCTTTATCTCTGAGACAAGGGGAGGAGTGGGAATCGCCAGAGGCGCCACGATATGATACTTATCACAATATTGCAATATGTAGGTATTGCAATATCATATATTGTGATTTCTGCGATTTTACGAAAAGAGAATATCATTTTACCAAAGTAAAACTTTGTCATCATCATCTGTTTCATCTAATATGATGAGGTTTTCAGTCTATTCATGTCCGCTCAATAATTTATTTATTTATGGGGGGTTTTTTTTGCATTTTTTAATCACCTCACCGGTGAGCGCTTAGCACCATCTAGTGGACTGAAAAGTCAACCGATTTTTATTTTTCTCTTATACGTAAAGGTTAATTTGTATTTACAACAATTATTAAGAATTTATGTAATAAAATATTGATACTTGGGATCTATGAATTGATATATTGTCACACAAGATATCGTGATATTACGATGTATCAATTTTTTCCCCTCACCCCTACTATGGGATATCGTGTTTGTTTAAATTTTGTTCATATTCAATAAACATTATATTAAGTACCTGAAAATATGTGAAAATATATGTGATGTTATTTAAAAAGTAAGTCTGTGTCAAAATCTTTCCTCACAATACTACTCAAGCTAGGAAGGCGGCACTTGTTGGAACTACTTTTCCAGGCGTAATAACTTCATTCTCAACACCTCCCCTCTCTCTCTCTCTCTCACTCAATTTTGACCAAACAAACGCAGACGTTCTCGTCACAAGGGTGAATTACCTGTACCAAGCAACTTTCACGTGTCCTGTAGTGTTTCTGTGCCCTGTTTCAAGTGAATGGGGTTTAAAAATGCAGTCTGAGATCTACTAAAGTAAACACATGGTCAAATTTTAACAACAACATTTGTAGAAGATGGGGCAATCTTTGCTAATGGTGAGA
This sequence comes from Acanthurus reversus, assembly GCA_029823135.1. Lineage (NCBI taxonomy): Eukaryota > Metazoa > Chordata > Actinopteri > Acanthuriformes > Acanthuridae > Acanthurus > Acanthurus reversus. The sequence goes on along the minus strand of JAPXVT010000002.1, from coordinate 29,624,266 downwards.
AGTCAAAAATAGGCTGGTATGGTCCTTTAAGGAGGAACTTCTTTTTTTTTTTTTTTAATTTACAAAGGTTCTGTCAAACAGAAAGTGCTGAAGATGCAGTGTTATTCAATATTGACTGCACAGTCCCAAAGCCTGTAGGTGTCTTATCTGATGGAACGATAATGCTGGTTCACTGAGATATTGTGTACCAAGAAAGGCAGGAAAAAAAGATAAAACAGAGTGTGAGAAAGGCCAGAAGATGCAGAGGCTTGAACATCAATCCGACCGCTCCGGCTGACACTGAGAGTTCAAACATCACTTAAGAGTTGTCCCTGCAGGTGCAAGCGGTAGTGGTTTTAATTTGAACATGTTATGATACTGCAGCCAAGGAGATCTATTAAAGAGGAGACCTTGGCAGGAGTTCTGCGCTGGCAACCAGTGGAGAGAGAGCAGACCTTATGCATTTTCCATTTATCTCGGGTGTAAAGTAAACTCAATTCCTTACAATAAGAGGTGAAAACTTCTGAAGCAAATTCTTAAAATGATTTGAAAAAAATGTGCTGAGGATTTGTATCTCTGCCTTTGATTCAGCTGCACTGACCTTTAATCTTAAGTTACTGCAGAATTCAGCATGTTTCACTTTTCGGAAATTGGTTTTTAAGACATTTTGACATCGGTTACGTAAGTTCATTGTCTGTTTTCAGCACTTTAATACATAAAGGGAGAGGGCCCTTTAGTCAGATGGTCAAGGGAGGTAAAGAGATGCGTGTATATTAAGGGGAAGCACCATTTGGCATAATGGCTGGTGTGGCCAAAAGCACAGACTGGGGAACAGCTTGTGTCTTCCCCTGGGAGCAGGAAGAGCAACAATCTGTTGACCAGTGAACCATGTAGATGCCCTCTTTCCGCTGCCCGCCTCCCCAAGGCCTTCAGGAATGTGATGGAGACAGGCGAGGCTGTGAGGGTTACGGCAAAGGGGTGGCCAGCTATAATGAAGGTTGAATTTTATAGCTGTTCTATGATTGAACTCTCACACTTCAGTAACCATGTGGCTCCAGCAGTGCCAGCCTCTCATTATGAGGGAGCGGAGCACAGCTTGGAAACAGCAAGCAATTGTGTTTAATTGTGACTGATACTGATGCCGGCTCATTCCATCAGTTCCCCCTGATCGCATACAAAGTCTGTACAAAAACTTGAGTCCAAACTTAAAGTTTTGCTCTCTTGGTAACTGAAGCTGTCTGTGATTCACTGTATAGTTTTACAGTCTCATCTTCTCATTATTTTTATTGCCTCGTTAACAAGCTGTTGAATAAATGCTGATCTACAGAAGCAGATGAAGAAGGTTACATTATTCTATTAAAGCACCCTGTAGTTTCAAGCAACAGCCATCACCCTTCTCTGTTTTAGCAAACCACATGGCCCAGCAGTCATGTAACAGGAGAAATGATGCGATGATGATTTTAAAAATGATGGTGCCGCCAAAGCACTGCTGCAGTTTAAATCTGATCTCACAAATGCGACGATTTTATGCAGTTTTCATATGGAAAATTAGTGTAATTCAGTGAGGATTCTTTTATGCCATGACTGCTCTCAATTCCCCCGAGGCTCACTGTCAGCTACTAATATGCCTCTTGGGAAAAAATCTCTGTGAGACTGTGAAAATGAAGCAGGACTAATGTCCTCCCCCTCAGCTGTTCTTGCATTCAGCACCGTGTTTGTGTTTGTTCTTTTCGTATCAGGACCTGGGGAGTTCAGATGGTCCTCCGCGGAACTGGAAAGGCATAGGAATCGCCATGGTGGTGATCCTGGCTGTTATGTCTCTGGTCATTCTCTCTGTCATCCTCCTCACGCCTGGTAAGAAAAGCTGTTTCAAGAGTAAAAGCAGTGAAGTAAAGACAGGAGTTGTAATGTGGGCAATTTAAGGAATGCTCTGACACTCTGGGAAGTTCGCTTACCTGCTTTCTGGTGGAAAGTTAGCAGACAAGATCGATACTACTCTTTTGTCTGTAGGGTAGTGGTTCTGAAACTGTGGCGTGGGCTCCTCTGAGGGAGCATAGAGACCAAGGAAAAAATATGGAGTGAACATAAGTTCAAATTATTTGATTTATGTGGGAAAATAAGCTAAAAAATAGAGGAGTTTGCTGATGTTATTGCCCTTACCTTTATTTCACTTAAAACTAACTTCTATCATTTTTTCCCCCATGTTATTGTTATGACTGATCAGAATTGTGTTTTGTTTTGTTTTTTAGCATCTAAAGTGAGAGCATAACACAATTAGTTTGAGAACCACTGCTGTTATGTGAGGCTACAACTAGTGGCCCATTAGCTTAGCTTAGCATGAAGACTGGAAATGGTGAAACAGCTAGCCTGGCTCTGTCTAAAGATAACGAAATATTTTTACCAACACTTATAAAGCTGACTAATTAACATGTTTACCTTTATTTTCATCTTTTGTTTTCTTTCTAGAAGAATTACAACACTAAAAAAATTCATTTCAGCATTTTATGGAGGGAATGTCTCTCAGTTACTTGGCATATATTTTGAGCAATTTCCAGGCAATGACAGGATGTCCTGGACATTCCAGTAATTTACTGTTGCCTGCCCTGATTATAACATCACATAAAATTGTGAATTGTCGTTCTTTCACTTCATTACAAATTAAACAAACGTACAGGATAACATAAATTAGTAAGCAGTTTTGTGCTTTCGGATGGATTTTGTTATTGCTGGACAGACCTATGCTAGCTGATACCATCTGCTTTCTGTATTAAGGCCAAGCTAAGCTGACAGACTGCATTATGTTGCCTTGTATTAAATGTACAGATATGAAGTCAGTGGTATCATCACACTATCTGCCAGAAAGCAAATAATCACATTTCTCAAATAGTCAAATGTAAAGGGAGTCATAATGTGAGCAAGGCAAGTGTTTTACACATGCTGAAAGTGTGTCAAATAGCAACAACACTGACATTTAAAATGCAAAAAAAGATTTCAAAACAGCAGCAGAAATATAGGCCAGACACAAAAGTGCACAGGCTATGCATTTCTGTAAACAGGACATACATTTTGATGACTAATTAACTCCATCTGTTTGCCTCTGAAGATGAATCTCACTTGTTACTCCGCTCCCATCTCACTATGGAAGATCTGGAGAGTGAAGAGTTCTAAGTTCATGACCCCTGCATGGCTTGGTTGAACGGTAAGGATCCCTGTTTTTGACTCACAAATCACTCCTGGCTGACAAAGTGCTCACAACAGCTTAAATCCACTTTAATGAGCTCACCTGAAAGTGAGCCACTGGGTTGCAGACCTTGCAAAGGTCTCTGCCTCTGTGGATTTATGTCATCACTCTAATAACACGAGACCCTCTCCCCTGAACTGTCTTAACCTTTTCAGAAAATGAGGTGGCTCTCCGCACCAGAGAAGGACATGTCCTGTCGTTCAGCCTCAACAGCAATCTCACCACCACTCTCCTGGACAACAGCTCCCTGGTGAGTTACAGCAACACTGTTTAAGAGGACAGAGGACAGATTTCAGTATTGATCG
>JAPXVT010000002.1:29516464-29531272 GCA_029823135.1 Acanthurus reversus | reverse complement strand
TGTAAAAAAAAAATATATTTGTAAAGTTGCAGTTATGGCTTTTGAGAGGTAAAATGTTTCACCATTTGTCACTTATTGCTGTAGTAAAAGAAGATTTCAGATGTCCGCTATAAAAGCCCACACAAGTGCAGTAAACAGATTGTGCCCTCTTATTTTTCCTGTTGTTTTTATTTGTTTTGTGTCTGCTATGTACTGTGTTGTACAGATGAGAAAGTAATAAAATATGTCAAACTTCATTCAAAAAGATTATATTTTCTCCTTTGGAAAGGATTTTACGTCAGCATTTTAATTAGGAAAAATTGCAGTTCCTTATTTTACCACAGCATGTCATAAGAGATCTGTTGGGATGAGTACAGGATGCATTAGCTTCATAAATAATGTACAAACTTCAATCTATTCTAGAGGAAATGATTGCTGCTTTTAAGAAATCATGGCAGTGAGGAAATGTGAAGTACGAAGTGCTTTTGATACAGGTTAAGAAAATAAAGAGGAAAGTTTAACCACAAAACTCATAAAGAGAGGAAGGTCTGACCGTTCTGTCCTGACTCATTCTCTTTTCCCCTCTCTTAACCAGACACCCACATGCTTTCCATGCCTGTTATCCTCTCTTGCCAGCCTTGTCCTCATTGTGGAGCATAATCCCTCGCCATTGTGGTCACTGGAATGTGAAATCATGTGCTTTACCAAATACTGTGTTATTGTCCACACACATTATTACTGGTATGTGATGTGGTAGGCCTACAGGAAACCCATACAAAGCAACATATTATGTTTACAGCAGAATATATTAATGTTTCAAATACCTTAAAACATTTAAATGTACTGTACAGCACAAATACATGTGTAGTGTTAGAAGTATCTCAGTCAACAGTCCAACATTGGAAATGCTTTTTAAGCAAAAATATTTTTGGCATACCTAAAGTATTTCAAGCAAAACCACAAATGGAAGAGGAATGGTTCCTGTTGGTCAGTATTATATATTTAATTGGATTATGACATCACTATTGTGTCATTTCCATTTTACTCCGGTAAAGGTGACAGTTATAGTTTTCTTTTTTTAACTCATTATGTTTCGGGTTTCTTGTTTTTTTTAAATTTTCGTAAAATCTTAATTGGTGAAGTTACTAGTCGATGAAATGCTAGAGGTCAAATGAACAAAATGGAAATATTCAATTAAAGTACAAGTACTGTAGGTCTACCCTAAATTTGTACCTGTTAGTATTGTAGTTCCTCTACTGCGTGACTCTCCACTGTTGTATCAGAGTAAAAATACTCGTTTCTGAAACGCCATTAAACTACTTTTCAAGCATAGTTCCCAACAGTTTCATCATTCTTAATATCATACGCAATGTACGTGAAACTGCTGGTTACCATAGCAACAGCAATTATGAGGCGGTTCCGGTTGACTCCTGTTGGCTGAAACACAGCCAAACGATTCAATTAACAAACTAACAGTGGACAGCCACTCTTTTATTAAATACAGATATTTATCTCTTCAAGTCAGATATAATGGCTGATTACTTTAAAAAATACATATGTTGTTTTAAAAAATGGAGGCAAGACTGACGCAATTTTGAACAACTGGCCCCAAAGACAAGCTAAAGATCCAAAGTATAATGCTAAGCTAGCAAAACTTTTTTCTTTGAGACTTAACGTTATTGTTTATTTTTTCGTAAAGCTCTTAAAATAAATAAGTTAGAGCAAGGTAATTTGTAAGTTTCTATATTGTGGTGTCATTTTATTTGAAAGTTTAAGTTTATTTTACCGGTTCTTAACTATATTGTAATGTTACGTTGTCATGGGCTAATGTTACCGTTAATACGTTTTTAGCTTGTGGCATGTTATCACAAATATAACCCTAACCCTAAGTTAGCATGGCATTCAGGATATAACCTAATGTACATTTATAGCTTGAGGGTATCATGTAACTGTTATAATACCACAAAAAAATTATTGTATTTGTAACTGAGTTAGCGTTAACCTTATAATTTGTTGAAGCCATACATGTAAGTTACATGTACCACAACGTTACAGCTCAGTTACTGCTTGTACCAAACACACAGCTGCTGCAGTAATTAGTTGATTTATCACTTAAAAATGCCGTCTAGAGTGTATTCTGCATTGAGACTGCCTTTTAAAGCGCAAGATGATGATTGCACTGTTAACATGTAACAACTGCATAACAACTTTGCAGATGGATGCAACGCCGGTGTGACGGGTGTGTTTTGGTGAGTGCAGAGAGGGCGCAGAGCAGCTGAGGCGGTGCTTGACAGGAGAGATCCGCTCACTCAGTCTCTGCACTCAACTGCTTCCACTTCGTCGACCTGCACCCTCCGTGCAAAGTTAACGGCCACTTTGCTTGACATCTGAAAGCAGGATTGGGACCGGTTGTTGAGCTGCACGACGACGAATTAAAGACAGACTGACAACGGAGCGGCGAGAGAAAGGTAAATGACTCTCGAAATCAAACAGTAAGAATGCAGGACTCGGCTTATTGATTTAAGTTTCAGTGCAGCTCTGATGGGCTTTAGTTGCAGATATGAACGACAGTCAAACACGGGGCGATCATTTCAGCCTGTGGTACTCTCAAGAATTTCATGCGAAATCCACGCAGGTGCATCTGGATATTGACGACTTACAGTGCTATGTTTGCGGTTTTTCTAAAGAGAAAGTCGCGTGTAAATAACAGTGCACTGAGCCGATCAACAACAACCAGTAGGAAAGACCCACTGTATTTGTACACGGTCCGCTGCCTTCTTTATAAAACCTGCTAAACATGCACCATTTCAGTTCCCTTTGCACTGTGTCATGACTGTTAATGTCAGACTTCTTAAGTTACCCACGAGATAACCCTTCTCTCAGGCTATTTAGAGGATTGAGAAATTCATCTGTCACAGTAGAGACTGTGAAGCTTTCGGGTTTATTTGAAGTATCTGGGAGAGCTATGGTTGGCTGTGGTGTGAAGAGCACCACTGTATCTTTTGTATTTGCCAACATATGCTACAACTTGATATGTCAGTAGTGGAGCGCACAAACAAATGAATAGTGATTTTGCACCTGTATGAAAGGATCTTATCTTATCTGAGATTTTGTTTGTTGCAGGATGAGGTGCTTTGCCAGTGGGGACAGGAAAACATCAATCAAAATAGATTAAAAACACACCACAGAGGGTTGTCACTGATTTTTTTTGGAGTAGCAAAATCCTCCACAGTGTGAAGTGGATTATGCTGGTCACTGGTGGCCACTGCCACAGCAGTGTGGTCCTTTTTTTTCTGCAAAGCTCCCCATTTACTGTCATTTGACTGCAAATGCTGAGTGTGACTTTCAGCCCTCATGCTAACTGGAAAAACAAAACATACAGGAAAGTCTTGATAATTAGTCGATGGGTTTCCCTTTTTTTGCCCAGGGGCCCCTTAAATTTCAGCTGACAGCGATCTTGTGTTCATTTTAAGTAGGACATTTCAGATCTGTTTGTAGCTGCAAAAGAGTTTTCAGGCACAGACAATCAGTTCAGTAGTCAGGTCAGTTTTTTATTGTTTACGTCAGAAGCTAGAGGCTGTAGATGAACTAGAATTGTGCCCATTTTGTACTTTGTGGTTTTTTGTAGAAAGCACTTGCTCTATATTGTCGCTGGTGTGATGTGAGAAATAGCATGAATGCCTTTTGTTTACAGACTATTTCACTTCTCTAAATGCGGTGGTTGCATCTTTTGTTTAGCCTTCACTTCCTTCATTATATTATCACATCATCTGCCTAAATTCTTCAATCTAATTTTTTGATTAAGATTTTTACTCGATTTCACTTTCATAATCAAATATCAATACTTTATCATCAGATAATAGATGCGATTAGAATTAGCTTTACTGCAGCTAAAGTCTCAAATGCTGTAAGTTACCTCTCATGTCTTTTAGTTATTATCGGTATATGTTGTGTATGATTGCCTCAAGGCGTACAGCAGTCCCCATACTCAGCAAAATGTCATGAATACCTTAGCACATGTTCTCATTCTCATCCATTTATATTGAGAAAGTGATTCACATGAGCAAATACTAAATATATTTAACTTCTTGTAAGGCATGAGTCCCTTTTTTCACTAACCTGACAGCAGACAATACTATGTGATTGCATTTCATATTGAATCATCAAAAAATGTGACATTTACGGTTTCAATTGTAGTTGTGGAGAGATCTGTGGGCGAATCAGGCGAGACTCCCCGATACGTGCAAGCACACTATAACAGCAGTGTGACTGTTGCATGACTGCATGCGCCCTCACAAGTCTGGGCAGGTTTGAGGGTTTTTTTTCTGAGTGGTGGTTTGGTGCTCTACAAGGCTGCCTCCACACAAAAAAAAGCTATTATGTAAGTCACATTCAAGTCTGAACTCCGAGTGATGGGCAGTCGTCACTTTGAAGCCGGGAGCGAGCAGAGCCTCGCCTACATTTTCTAAGAAATCTGTGATTCATGCTGTGGTGAATGTCTTTTTTTCCTGCCATGTTTTTGTCTGATTTGAAATCCATGATTATTGTGTTCAAGTCCTCTAGTATCTCCACTAACTGCAGCCTGCTGTAGCTTGCATACCACTCGATTCTTCAAATGTTACCATACAGCGGCAGAACAGGGGAAACCCCCATTTGACAAGCCGTGCTCAGCTGTGATCATGCCATTTCAACTGACCCTGCTTTGTGCATTAATTCAGCCTTATTCAGTTAATAAGTCCTACAAAGCCTGATGAGTATTTTTCCAAAAAAATCCACCCATCTAGGACGGTGCATATCATACTTTAACAAAGAAAGTAGCTATATCTCAGCTTGAGTGCTTTCAACAGCACATTTGCTAGTACACAGTACAGCAATATATACTACACTGCATAGAAGTGAAAATATAAAACGACCAGGGGAAGTAGTGGTTACAGGCTGTAGTTCTGTGGATACAAAAATGTGAAGAAGTGGCTTTTTTTTATAGTTCCACTAAAGTAAGTCAGAAATTGCTGCTGGTTTTTAACTTGTGGCTCGGCCTGCAAAGTGACCCCTTGAGCAAAAGCCCATTTATAGTAAAGTAGTATTCCCCAGTTCATTCGGTGAGTCACAGTCACATCTACATGTAGAATGTAATTTAGAGCCTCTGGTTTTGAAAGGCCAAAAGAGGCTCATGGTGTGGGAGGAGGTGGAGCAGCAGGGGGAAGACTCGAAGCTACTGACTGGGCTCCCCCTTCCCTGAGCTGGCTGCCTCCCTCTCTGTCTGTGCCTCCTCCTACCCGTTAGTCACCCATGGCAGCACTCTGACGGAGAGAGCAGTTGATGGAGGGAAACACTTTCCATAGCAACCAAGCATGTCCGTCCTCCCCCTTCTGTTAGCCTGATGCAATCTGTACACACTTCAGTAAAGGGAATTGCTGTAGTTTTAGCAGGAAAACAAATGCATAACATTAGATGTAGACTCAGAGAGCCTACGCAGTGTTTTCCAACCACAGAATGACGGAGTCGGTGGCTTGCATGCTGCAAGTGTTGCAAAACAGCAGATTTCCTTGACACAAGGCGTGGGCGTCATGACACCTTGCGCAAACATTAGCCTGCATGAAAAAGGTCATCCCCAAGTGTACCTTGAAATCATGGTTGTAAAGAGAGTGCTGAATGGTTGTTGACAGTTTTTCATTGAGACATTAAGGGTTCATAATTACGCACATGGCACGTGTGAAGGAAAATGTCAACTGAACTGTCCGCTCCTGCTCTCCAATTATTTCACCGTGTGTATTTTTGTAAAGCTGTTGTTTTGTTGTTTTTCAGTTGAGTGGTCAAAAGTAAAGGCTCGTGTCCGGATTTAAACAGATGGTTTTTCAGAGGTCTATGGGGGAGTCGATGTGCCTTGCACAAGCTGTTGCTACTTGAAGATCCACTTTAACATTTAAATCGTTCTTTACAGCTATTTGGAGAGCCACTAGTGGCCCTGGAGGCGGTTGTTCTCTTGCATCTGAGCTAAAAACATATGCCGCACCACTTATTCTGTGCTGATTATATTGAGGGACAGTTTGTTCAAACAGAGTTATACCTCATACAGTTATTCACAATGATTGATGGCTCTGTGACTCTTATCAGCCCACATGTAAATCTTTCTAAAAACAGAATCTCTTCCCATAAATGTTTCTATTAAGCAACGTAAACAGTTTCCTCATAAAGCATATTAGCCCAGCAGTGTTATTTTTGAGAGAGCAAGGGTAGAAGCAGTATTTCACGTCTGTATTAAGTTTTAACTAGCGTCAGACATTCCTCAAGGCTCCTGAAATATTTAAATATGCTCCAGTAAGCTCATTTAGATGGAGCCATTGATTTTAAAATCTGTTTCTCATGTTTAAAAGCGGAGAAAACCGGCTCAGTACATATTACACCATCATATCCTCTCCTCTAAGTGCAGGGAATGCCTCTTCCTGTGCTCTCTGTTCTCTCTGCTCCTGATTCCCATTCCTCATCATTCATGCAAATCATTATCTAATCAGGAAGTGAGGAATCAGATTACTCAGAGAGGCTTGAGATCTCGTTGAAACAGACAATAATGATGATGATACTCAGTTGGTAAGGAGACAAAATAGACATAACGCCTCTCATGACATCACGGAAAGCATAAAAACACCCAGGAGTCGTTTAGAGTGAAATGTGTGTTTTAGGCCTATTTTTAGCTTATTTATTTATTTCTCCAGAAGAAAGTGTTTGATGATGGAGATGGAAGCATATTTTTAGAATTTGAGTTTGAGGCTGTAATCAGGTGGTCAGTAGCAGATGGCTTTTCATCGTTTCTTCATGTGTCACTTTGCTGTCCATGTCAGACTTCTTCCAGCTGATTGGTTGCATAAACAGAACTGAAGGCAAAGCTGACAACCCTTTAATGGAATTATGGGAGGACAGAGGGAACCTTTCATAGTCCAAAGACAACAAATACATCCAGTTCACATGCAAAGAGTGGTTGTTATTTACCATTATTTCATTTCTTTTTCATAAATAGGTTCCTTGTCATTGTCTGTGCAGGCAGCCGTCTCTGATACCTGCATTGGCTGCACTTTAATGTGTGATAACAGCTGTGGATAACTGTGTGAAATACAAATTTACAGTGAACTGAAAGCCATTACTACCTTTTATTTGCTTTTGCGTTGTATGAGCGTGATTGTAAATGGTGATAAAATCATGTTAATATCAGACTATCAGATTTACAATGTATTGATATTAGGTTACAACATGTGTTCAGTATATTTTCTATCCCATTTAAACTCTTTAATCTTTGTGTTTTGCATAGTAAAATCAAACTAGTTAGTGGGGAATTACCTGCACTGCTGCTGGATATTAGGTTTTAGGCAAACAGGATGTTCTTAAAGGACAATGGTAGTATTTTTATTCAAGTTATTAAGTGCACAAGCACGCTGGACAGCGTCTTATTTTGAATATGCCTCTCCTACTTCACATTCCGCAACCATTCATTTCCATACCATGTTAGAATCAATCAGCAGACTGTTTGAACTTTCCTTGATCCATGCACTGAGTCTTTAAAAGACTATTTATTGTTTTCAGAGGTCCATTATTGTTGCATGGTAATTCAGGTGAAGTGCACATTGATTCTCCACTGTTTTAACTGCTAATGGTAATGTAATAGAGACAAAGGCTAATAAAAACTCTGAGTTGCATAATCACAACCAGGGCCTGACCGATATGGGATTATTGGTGCCGATGCCGATACCAGTAATTAGGAGTAAGAAAATTCCGATGTCTGATATATATCGGCTGATATTGTGCATACCTAATGTCCACTGAATGTGGCTATCAAGTACTCGGGACAAAGATAAGTAATAGTGGTAGGATATCTTACATTTTAACAATTTTTGTTCCAAACTTAAAGTGCACTGAACAGTAAACACTTTTAGATATTAAATAACGAGCTGCAAACTACATAACTACACCATTTAAATCACTAGTCCAAGCTTTTTTTCAGCCTGAAAAACAGTTTTAATATCGGCACATATTGGTGAACCATAGGCTGATACCGATATATCTGCGACGGACCGACATCAGCCGGCAGATATTATCGGCTGATGATCGGTCGGGCCCTAATCACAACTCAGGCAATTTTCATAATGAATGCAGCTTAAAAAGCTCTTAAACTTTAATGGTCCTTTAAAGCAAAACTTTGTTTCAATGATGGTTACAGGTAATGGTAAAGAATCTGTAGCTTTAAAGGTAGAGCTGTAACAAATACAAAGTAATGAAGTCAGTATTCTGACTTAGTTAAGTTAGTTACACAGCATTATAAATTTAAAGTTTGCTAATGACAGTCAACATTAGCCAGAAGCGAGTGGTCCCACCAGACAAAGTCAAATAGCAGCAACAGAACCTCTCAGAGTATTAAAGTGAAGATACATTTTATTGCTTATTAATGCTTTGACACGGATATTCTTATATTCTTTGAAATTTTAATTTTTTAATTTTTAATTTTTTTTCCATAAAAGGGATGCATCAGCAAATCAGACAAAAATTTACTGTTTCTTTCTGCGTGCTATGACAGCTTGAAGGAAAGATCTTGGCTAACATCATTGCTTTACATATTGATTATCAACTGCATTAGGCTTTCTAAAAATTCCATGTTGATTTATTCCTTTATTTCTAAGTGAAACGTTTTATCGACATGCATCTGCAACCGCGACTTAAGCCGGATGTCAGGATGGCAACTATCTCTCCTCCATTAACACATTCATGCTCTGTCTTCAATGATTAAAAACTATACATCTGTTTGTTTTGTTGTCATTAGGAAATCTCCTTACCTTCTGATCTGACAGCATGTCTGCTTCTAAAGAATATTTTGATAAACTACCAACCAACCAAATGTTCCTTGAGACTTAATGCCTCCAAATTCAGATCGTCATGCAAGCCCGGTGTTCACGGCCTCCTTTCTCGTGTCAGACTCAGACTCTTTAGCCTTGTTTGAACTTTTACTGTCTTCCTTTTGTTTTGTGGGGAGGTCCCTTGACAAGCCTGTTTGTTTTTCGACCTCTACGACAGATACGTTGTTTATTTTAGCACTTCCTTCTGCTCTTTTGTGTTTAACTAAACCAAACAGTCCCTATATCTGGTATTTTATATATCAAATGTAGGCCAGGGAGTGTATGGAAAGACATTTTGGGTGTGGAGGATCCCCAGAGTCGATGTACCATGGGTACCTTTAGCCTGACATAATTTCTATCATACTTTTGGCCCAATTTTGAACAGCTAGTCTCATGTTTCTGACAGTGAGAGAGTACAATAAATGCAGAAAATGGACAAAAGATCACAAAATTGTTCATGTTTTGGCCGTGTAGCTCCATTTCAGAGAATCACACCAGGGGAAAATGGTGGTTCCCCATGAAAGCCTTTTAAAATTATTCACAGTGTTCACCGAATGGGAAAAGACATTTTCTGATGTGCACAGTGTCGACTGCAGGTGTTCTACATATTCTCTTGCAGTCATAGACTTGTGTTGCGCTTCACTCAAACTTTGGATGCTGCTTGGAATTATCCCTGTCTACAGTCACAAATTTTTACAGCGCCGTTGGAAGATGCTATCTTTCGCTTGCAGCCATGCTTTTATGTTTTCACAAAGAGGCAGGCTACTGTGCACCCACCTTCTCTTTTCTCTCTGTCTGTATCTCACTGTTTCTCTTGCCTATGCACAGGCAGGCAGTTAGTGCAGAAGCAGGCACCATGTCCACCCCCACAAACCCAGAGGTGAAGGAACTGAGCCCTGTCGACTTTATCCAGCTACAACAGTACATTGAATGTGAGTACAGACAGGCGGGCGGGCGGGCAGGCGGGCAGGCAGGCAGCTTTCTCAGCGCTTAACAGTCCCCCCCTCCACTTCCACTTCCCACCCACACATACACTCATTTACACTCGCTCATGGTTTCTCATATCTAGAGGAGGTTGCAGTCTGCCACAGTCTGTTTTTTGCAAATAAAGCATGCACATCTTTTGTTTTTTTTGTTTTTTGAATCTATATTCGTTGTGGAATCATAAATGTGCATGATATTTCAGACGTGGTTACAAACAGAGTAATAGTGAGCTACCACTGGCACATGTGAATCCCTGTGTAACTCGTGTGTCTTTGCTTCCAGACTGCAGCCTGAAGGTGAAAGACGTGCTGAGGGAATTTGATGCAGATGGCAGTCTGGCCCGGCACAGACATGGAGAGGTGAGGGGACGCTGCGTCCTGCTGTTCACCATCAGGTCCACTCCTCCAGAACTCACTCACAGTGATGTCAGCTGTGAGGCGCATAACCCAACTAAACTGCAGCTCTCAGCAGAGCAGTTTAGTAAGAAATGAGCATTTGATTTATGAATATTTAGCTGTTAATTATTGTCCTACGCTGATTAATTAGATTCAAACCCATTGATCTTGTTGATTAAGCTGTCTGCGTGGAATGTCTTCAGCGCACTGGAGCGAGGTTGCAAATGTAAATTACCTCCTTACTTTGCCCACGCAGCAAGGCCTTCCTGAACAGTGAGTTGGTTGCCCTTGCGCAGTGTAAGCTCAAATGTGATTGAAAAAAGATTATTCCGATACTGTGCATCAGTGGCTAACACTGCCAGCCAAGTGGTGCAGCAAGCAAATGCAATAATTTCTCATTGATCCTTTGTGTACATATAGTTTAATTAGATTACTGGAAGGAAATGGGTCCTTTAAATGGGAGAAAACAAATACTCTGACATAGAACTAGTTAATAGCTTTTATGATACACAGAACAGTAAAGTTATTTGTTGTAAATGTCAGTGTGTGCAGCATAATGACATGGCTGTTTTGCAGTGACATTATTTATTACTGGGGCAGCCCCAAAAGGTCTCAACCAGGGAAATGGAATAATGTCAACAAGAAATAGGTTTGTGGTTCACCATTATCGAGGGACTATTGCTTGTTAGCCCTGCAGCGTTTTATTATATTAGAAAGAAAGATACCAGGCCAGACAGATGGGCTGAATCTTGAATCAGGAGCCTGTTTCATTGTCAAGTGAAAATCCTGTGACAACTCCAACTTCACAGACTGTCAAATGTTCTTCTAAAAATGATGGATTAAGTGTTTCTGAGAAACATCTTGGGCTTTTAAAGCCTCAACCCGCACTGGATGCACTTACATGACACTCAAGCTCTCAGCAAGGCTGTTTTTTTGTGATGAAAGCGACATGTCAGATGTAGGATTCTCACACGGCAGCAACAATGTGATCGTGGTCTTCTCTCAAATTTAATAAAATGCCTAAATAAACATGCACAAAAAGCACACAGATGGTTATAACATTTAATTTTACATATCAAAAAGCACTGTAAACAAAATATTTCTCCTCCATTGATATTTTTGCAGTGCATCAATGAAGAAGGCTTTCGTCTGTTCCTGAAGACGTATTTAGAAGTGGAGGACTTCCCTGTGGATCTCTGCCAGCGACTCTTCCGTTCCTTCCAAAACTCTGAACCCACCCAGGAAGACAGTGCCAGTGAGATTATACACCATGTATTAACACAACTCACTGTCTGCACGCTACTCTACAGCAGGCCCTTATCAATTTACGCCACGGCCTATTTGGCATACATTCATTTTTCACCACATGCCTGTGAGGTACTGTTTGTGCAGACATGGTAAGCAGAGTATTCTTAGTTATCACTCTCATGCTTTCATCTCTCCTGTAGAGGAAGTCTTTCTGAAGGATGTTTCATGTTACTTCTCTCTGCTGGAGGATGGCCAGCCCAGGGACAAGCTGGAGTGTGAGTCCTTACTTTCTTTTATGCCCAAAGTAATAATAATGATGTGATGCAGCAATTCCACTTTCATTTCCTCTCTCTCTTTAGTTGCTTTCAAGCTTTATGACAGAGATGGCAACGGGGTCCTTGACAGCTCTGTAAGTTGTTGAGTAAAATTCAGACGTGTGATTGTCAAAAAACAAACATAATATCCTGGCTTATAAACTCCCTTTTCAGTTCATGATTGAGAAACCCTGTCATTAATCTTTTAAATAAAAGCCGTGTATTGCATCAACCACACTACTAAAAGTATTTTGTAACTGTTAAAACAGGAAGTGGATAGGATTATTGCTCAGATGATGCATGCTGCAGAATACCTCGGATGGGATGTGTCAGAGCTGAGGCCGGTAAGCCCCAGAATACACTACTCTGAAATGGAAAGTTCCTCAAATGCATAAAAGCTACACACACTGTACTTTCAGCCCTGAGAATACAATTATGTATAGACACATTGTTTTGCAAAAGATATCTCTTGTAGCAGTCAGCACGTATAGGGCAGCCCTTGTTACTCATTTGCCATGGTACATGATAAGCTTCTCTGCACCTATAAAATCAACAAATTCCTATGACTTTGATTTGGAAAACGTGACCTTTTTTGCATTAAAAATGTGTATATACTGAGTAATAACATTTGAGTGTTATTTCATCAGGTTCTGAAGGACATGATGACAGCAATTGATGCTGACAGCAGCGGCACAGTGTCTCTGGAGGAGTGGGTGGAGGGAGGAATGAACAACGTCCCCTTGCTGGTCTTACTGGGTCTAAAGGTGCTGTAAAAGCAGAATATTTCTCTTTTCATTGATCGTTTGGCCCTTAAAAGCTTACCCTTAGGTTTATTTCATTTTTACAGCAAGCGTCTTACAAATTGGCAAAACCTACTTTTACTGCCTCTCGTGACACCCTGGCCTTGCATGCCTCGCCTCTGTCCTTCGCCTCCTCCCTATCCATAAGGGCCTTTTTGCCGACTCAGTGTTACTGGGTGTGGTAATGTCATCTCCTCTCATGCAGGCTCTGCACCATCAGAGTGCTTTAGTGTTTTCCATCTAGTCTGCACAATCTGTGCCCACATTAACAAAGTGCTTGCACAAAATAGCTATCTTAAGGCTGACGCACTATACTCGACTAAAGCAATGAATCATTTTAATATTGGGTGTACACTTAAGAAATGGCCGTCTTAAACTAAGGACAGATCCGTTTTTCGTTACGGGTGTTGTGTAATGTATTGCCAGGAATATAAAAAGCACTTACTGTTAGACTGTGTGTCAGCCTAATCACTGTGGTGATCTAAAACCATGAACTGGACTCTGTCACTGGGCCTGGCCTTAACAACAATGCCAGGGACTTCCCTTGGGCTATTTCTAGCCACCAATAGACATTTGAAGCCTGGGGTGCATAAATTCAGCCCCCTCACAGTTGTGCTGCTCTCTGGGCGGCCCGCTATGCCTCATGCAATAAGTGATAGGCTGATGCATTATGCTGGAAAATAAGTGTGTAATCTGGATAAGAGCGCTGGTAGCTCTGTAAACAAACTGAGAGCAACTTTATAATCTTGTGCTGAGAGTTTGAGATTATAGTCAGTGTTGATTTGAATGTCCATGGTGCTACATTGTGTATCATGATATGTAGACTGAGCACATGCTGCATAATCAGCACGCACATAAAGATCAGGTTAGTGGTTAGCTATGAGTGGGCGTGAAAAACAGCTGTAAAAGGAAGGGCTTGCCTACATTGTAAATGTTTATGTGGTTTGTGTAAAATTATTTAAAAAAAAATGCACGGATAAGCATTTTTTTTAAGATTGCGCATAATGTCCTTCTCGAAATGTCCCTTTCAATGATTTCACCTTCAACAACCAGGTGACTCAGACGGATGGTCAGCACCTTTGGAGGATGAAACATTTCAACAAGCCTGTTTACTGCAACGTGTGCCAGAGTATGCTGCTGGGTCTGAGGAAGCAAGGCCTTTGTTGCACATGTGAGTACCTGAACTCACCAGAGGAGGGCGACACTGCTGTGACTTGTATTTCTTAAACTGAGGTGTCAAAACTGAGAACTGCAGGATCATTTTTTTTCAGATAAGCACTCATCTGTCAGCCTTAAATCTGACAGGTTGATTTGTAAAAACATTTTATGACAGCTGGGTTATTTTTCTTTTTGTGCAGGCTGCAAGTATACAGTCCACGGGCGCTGCGCCAACAGGAACCCAGCCCCCTGCACTAGGACGTACGTGAAGTCAAAGAAAGAAACAGGGGTATGCCGGTGTCTCCATGACAACATTCACGTTGACACTTGCAGTCTAAATTAGACATCATCCTTAAAACATTCATCCCACATTTCAGGTTCCAGCGCACGACTGGGTGAGTGGGAACTGTGACTCCAGGAAGTGTGATAAATGCCAGAAGAAGATCAAGAGTTTCCAAGGCTTAACAGGCAAACACTGTGTGTGGTGCCACACGATGGTGAGAAAGCATCTTAGTTTGTCACTGGTTATTTGGAATAAACAGTGATGAATTTTTTGAGCAGCGTGAAGAAAAAAAAGCATTTTGATCGACAGGTATCCTTGCTAAAATGACCTAATTGTAGGCCATGTGTTCATCATGCTTTGGATTTAAATGCGGTCTGGGGAGGCTTTCTGGGGGAGGCTGTGAATGGAGAGAAATGCATAACAAAATATTACAGAAGTCAGTTTCCAGGAAAAAATCTGCCTGGATAACCATTGCTGCTCGCCGCGCTGTGTTTCCTCCACCATTCCAAGTAGCACTACTTAACATGATGATGGTTTATACCCTTGGAGGAAGAGCAGAGTTGTGCGTGCAAGTGGTGTGCTGGTTCATAGGGACAGGGCCATACAGCTAAGGAGGAAATTACCTATATGTATATATTTCCTTAGTTTTAGCAGAAAGGTTGGGTGTGTTGTAAGTACCAGTGGCAAAGGATGGTATCACACCTACTGTACTGGTCGGACAGTACAAGGTACCTGTTCTTTAGGAACTTGGTCACAGTTTCACATCTC
>JAPXVT010000002.1:29467794-29482279 GCA_029823135.1 Acanthurus reversus | reverse complement strand
TAACTATGATAGATTGTTTGCAGTTCTTCGGGAGTAAATGCACGCATTAAAAAGTTTCGAGCCTTTTGTGGCTCCAGATGGAGCTGCTTGAGATCTGATAAACTGCCTTAAGTGATGTCACTCGAGTCAGCATTTGGGATTGAAAACTACAAGTTTAAAAACTGAAGAAATATGGGGAAGAAGTGAAATTATTCTTTGGTTGATCTGCTTGATTTTGCATCTGGGGATGTGACTTTATGAAGACATTCAAATTTAAAGGCCTCCCGACCCTCGTGGGCCTGAGCCTGAAAGGCCTGTTTAGAAATCCATTAACTGATTATAAAGTTTTACACCTCAATGAACAAGCTAATGCAACGGAAACAGATTTATCTCCCAGGGTTCCCACAGCCCTTCAGAACTTCAGGGGGAAAAAAAATCAAGACATTTAAAGTTTTTAAAAAATAGCAATGGGCCATTGAAAGTGCTTGAATTTAGATATTTCAAGTAAGAATAGAAATGCAAGCTGTTTTGATTTTTTTTTTAACTTATTTTTATTAAAAAGGATATGTTCACCTGCAAGGCGACAAACTTCATAATCCTCCATCACTGTAGAGCACAATTCTGAGGGAGCCTCTGGCTTTCTTTGTTGTCTGTGAGCTTTTGTAATACTTTTAGTTCCCATTGTAAGAACTCTGTCACAATTAACCTTGTTCCATGACTCAAACTGTGCCGTGTTGAGGCCTTGAATTTGGTGTTTAAGATGGATTTGGAACCTTAAGAGCAAAATTTAGAAGACAGTGAGCAAAGGACTCTAATGTTAAATTTTGCAGTCAATGTCTGCACTTATATTGAAGCTCTTTAAAACATAATTTCAATGTAATAGTTGAGAAACAGGTCGAGAGAACTGTATGATTAGATTCAGAAGTAATTCAGAGTGAATGCCATTAAACTTTTGGTCAAATCTTAAGTTTTAAATGCACAGTCACCCAAACATCGTATCTACTGGTCCAGTCCTGTTAGCGCCTGTCAGTGATGAGAAATAAGCTGTGAGAAGAGGAAGCAGGGCCTGTAGGACAAAGTGAGCCTCTGTGGCGAAACAGCTCAGACCAGAGTGCTGTTACTCAAGCATGACGCGCCTCACGGCTCCTGATGGGCCGTTAGAGCCTCTGGTCAAATTAATGGACCGGTGCACATGTCCTTGTTGGTTAAAAATAAGGAAGCGGTTGGTTTTTTGTGCTCAACCCTTGCAGAGTTTTCACAGATGTGTGCACAAAAAAGACAGCAGACAGAACCACAAATTTCAGTCTCACGCAAGAAAGCAACTTTTTTACGTCGCAATGTCACTCAAAGGGGAAGCTTTTGGTAACAAAAGGCGTTGATGGACTGCGTGGCATGTTGAAGTCGTGTCTGTTGTGTCTGATAGACAGATAGGAGCTCGGGCAGCCTGTCAGGGCACAGGATGTCAGTGACGGATGCACAGGAAATCCACCATAGTGATAAGAAATTATAAGTGACTGCAAAGTTTAAAAAGAAGTCAGCATCATATTCATGTGATTATCACATTGTTGGTCTGGCTATTTAACAAAGAACAAGTGAGTAAACTTTATATAGCACTTTTCTGAACCATTGTTCCAAAGTGCTTCACAAGTGATAAAAGTTAAACGCAGAGCACAGCGATGGAACGAGTAAAATCCGCATAACAACAGAGACACATTTAGCATTTACAGCAATAAACAAAATTAAAAACAGAAAGAATACAAGGCAGACCTATGAAAATGTCAACTCCTACAAGTGGGTTTTCAAAAGTTTTTTAAACTGTGGTACAGACTCCGCTGACCTGATTATGAAGGGGAGACTGTCTACAGTGTAGGGGGCTGAAACAACAAAGGCACAGTCCTCCTTGGTTTTAAACCTTGACAGAAGGACACTTGAGCAATTGGTCAGCTGATCTAAGCAATCTTGGGATTTGATTAAAAGTTCCGATAAATGAGATGGTGCCATGTTATGAAAAGGATCTTAAAATGAATTGTAAAACGAACAGATAGCCACTGTAATTGAGCCAGAACTGAAGTAATGTGCTCTCTTCTTGTAGTTTTAGTCGGAAGCCTGGCTGCAGCGCTCTGAATCAGCTGGAGCCTAGAAATTGCAGTCTTATTTAAACATGAAAATACAGAGTTCCAGTAATCTAGGAGAGAAGATATAAACACATGAATAATTTGCTCTACAATATTTCGGGACAGTGCTGAGCTGATTTTTGCAGTGTTTCTCAATTGAAAGAAACGTGATTGAACCAGTGTCCTAATATTAAAGTCAAAATTAAAATTGATTTAAAAAGTTAAAGAAAAAAATAATGAAAAATTAATTTTTTTTATCAAATACAATGCCCAGATTTCTAGCTGAAGGTCTTATATTTTCTGCCAAGGGCCCGAGGTACAATCTAACACTATTGGATACATGTTCTGGGCCGATGACTGAGATTTCAGTTCAAAGAGAGAGCACTGGCAACAGCAATAAGCTGGGGCAGGCAATGTCTGGAAATCAAGCTAGCTGTAGCATAAAGCCTGATTTATGCCTCTGCATCAGCTGCACAAGTAGCCCTACACTGTAAGGTACGCATGTGGCCTACGCCGTTGAAAGCATTTATACTTGTGCATCGGCATGTCCGCATTGCTCTGCATTTACCCCGCCAAACAGCAACCTCTCGCCACAAATTTGCGACCATCTGGCAGTCTCTATGGGGCGACAAAGAGTCGTATCAGTGTGCATATTTTTGGACTTCTTCAATCAGTCGTTCTTTGACCTAGTCCATGTTTGCAGCATGTGGGAAATGTGTGGAGTACACGAGTAGAAGAAAAAGCCGCAAATGTGAGCCCACGAAGCAGACCAATCACAGTGCCTGAGGTCTGTGTTGCTTCGACATGTAGATACATTTTTTGAGCAAGTGCGCGTCGAGCTACGCTGTAGTCTACGGCGTAGGGCTCGGGCCTACAAGGAAGCTATGCCGTAGATTCGACGCAAAAGCATAAATGAGGCTTAAGACTCCTAAGAAAGCAATTCTGCTGCACCCTCTTCTCCCTTGTTTTTGCTCTGGCTCTCATTTTATTTTGTTTGTTGTCGTTCTCTCTTTTAAGGCCAGTTTACATCAAAGATTCACAACAAGACAAAACAGTTGCAGGGAAGTTTCAGTGGTGTAAACTGGTCTGTTTCAGCTCGGCTGATGGTGTCACCTGTAGCTAAGTTTCTCAAGTCGCCAGAGGCCAGTTTTAGAGCGTAAGCCATGTGACTTGTTCTAACAGCCAATCAGTTTGTGGCAACGTAGGAACAGGAACAGGCACTCTCAGAAATGACCCCTGATTGGCTGAAAAGTCCTGTCACAATCTTCATTTCCTAAAGCCTGAATACAGAGCCAAGGAGAGGTGCAAAAGTTTAGTATTCTTTCAGACCACTTGAATTACAAAATGCTGAAAGATTATTTTGAACTTTTTGCTTGATGACACCAAAAATAAAATGCCTACCCCAACTTTAAACAAAAGCCACATTAAAGTTGACACCTGGCCCTCAGAAATGACAGATGTGATTTGAAGAGTATGTGGTCAAATGGCCAAAATTAACAGTATCTTTTACTTATAAAATGTCCACAAAACAGTGAGTTTAGCTCATGTGGCAACAGAAATAAATAGAACTGTCCTGTTTGATGAATCAACCTTACTGCAAAAACAACAGCCGTCATCCTGAATAACTGCAGTACCTGAATGAATAGATGCAAATTAAAGAACGCTCTTCATAACGTGTGTCCGTGATAAAGATCCTGCATTTGGTTTCCCAGCAGCAGCAAATGCTGCTGATACCTTTAAGGTTATATTGTCTTTTCTTGGCTTTAACAGCCTCTTTGCTGACACAGCTGCTCATAATTTCCACCCAACAGCTCCATTGTACAGTCACAACTCTTAATTTAGGAACTGGACTGCTGTGTGTTTTAAAAAGCTCCATATATATACAGTTTATAGAATGTTTTCCAGTAGCTACATGGTCTGACACATCCAAAAACACTTCAACATACAGTGGTGCTTGTTTATTATGATTCATTAAGTTACAAAAATAGCAGCTTGTGCTTGAAAGCTTAAAGGCGCTGAAGACACATTTTCTCATCCAGCTTTCCATTATAAGCAATGCAGTTACAGTTTTTTTGTCTTTCTGCATGAAATGTTTCTGTATTTTTTGTTTTTATTTCAAACTTGTTTACTCCTTTTGCTTTGGGAGGTTCTCTAGCTGGAAAAAAGTGATGTCACATACTGTATTTCCATGCAGCAATCAAACGAATCAAAATCTGATGACCGAGTCGTGTGATTTATTTGCAAACGTTGCCAGGCACGATCAGTGAAAGCTGATCAAACAACACCCACACCGTCCCAATGAACAGACAAGCTGAGTGTTAAACTCTGAATAAATAATAACTGAGGATGTTTTTCTTGCAAACTTAAACTGTTGCCTGTTTAGTCATGGATGTTTTATAATCCTCTCCAAACATTTGTTCAGACATTTGTACTTAGATCATTTTACAAAGTGAGAATCAAACATACAACTGAAGAAACAGGAAGACAAACCAACTCTGGAATGTCGTGTCACAGAGAAATACGACATGTCAGGGGCTGTAATTTGCATCAGTTTGCAAAATAAAAACAGTATGATAAGTTTTTACATATGTTGGAGTTAATTATTGAAAGACTGTTGTATTTCTGTCTTGAATCAACAGACAGCTGAGAGATATGAAAGCTGTAAAATCAAGCAAAGTGATGAACAAAAAAAGGGAAGCTAATTCAACAAAGGGAAAATAAAGGCTGCACTGAAAATGTATCATAAAAGTCCTGCTTCTACACTGGAAACTAGGAGTTTAGAGGAACATTAAACAAATTACACACATGAAAATCAGTTTAATTGTCCTGAAAAGAATTGTTCAGATGATAAAAGTTGGATTTTATCATCTGTGGCTCTAAGAATTTCTTTTTTTAAAACCTGAGAATAAGACCGTAATATTTGAGACTTAAAATTTTTACAGCTGTTTGAACTCCATCAACCTCTGCAACATAAATGACAGCTTAACTGTGCTGTACGACGACCCTTATGAAGGCCACAAGATGAAATGCAATGTTCTTCAGACCTTTTTCCCTTTTTCATGCACCTTGGATGGAAAGTTGTGCCAGAAATCCAGACTCTGCTTCATATTTTTAACAGAACTTTGGGTGGGAGTTTGAAAGACATGGGCGTTTACCAGACATAGAGGATCTAATGAAAGAGTCCGCGTAATGAGATGCATTTTCGGAATCACAGGATCGGGTTTTCAGAGCTTAAACCACACCGGTGACTAAAAGTTAGGATTTCTCTGCCTATGCTGCATTAAGTTTGACTGTTATTTCTTTTTAGAGTGAGAGTGCAATGCAAAAAATGGCTGAAGTACCTCTCTAGAAGATCAGAAGAAAAGGCAATTAAATGGTTTTTATTAATAAGAAATGTACTCATAAAGTACAAAACATTCATTTGTCTCTGCAGACAGTCATGTGTTGTCTTGACTTCACTTGCCTTCTTCACTACAGTACAACACTCTCCCCAGCCACAAAGTGCTGACAAAGTTAGCACCAGTTTTCTCAGTGTTTGGTGGCTGATGAGTGTATGTTTTACTGTAGCGGAGCAGGTCAGTGAAGGGGAAACTGATGCAAAAAGGACGCTTGACTGTCCACCAAAATAAATGAGCAGTGTGTTCAGTAACTGTAGCAACACTTCCTGTTCATCATCTGGCCATGTGGTGCTCTCCAGTTACAAAGACCTCAAATGACTTCACCCACCCAACATATCATCCACACATACACACACGCGCTTATACGCTTATTTCCTGTTTCAGAGCGTGACAGGTGTTTAAGTCCGTGTCACTGAATACGCTTTTATTTCCCTTTGCTGCTCATGTGTCAGACAGTCATGATCTTTCAGCTTTAATGCCAGCACAGGAAACACAACAGCTGCAAGTGTCTAAAATTTGGACAATTTCAGAGATAAACTAAAGAATGCCTCATTCTTTAATACTGTTTTTTACCTATTCTTTGGTAGTAAAAACATCCTGAAGTGGTGCATTAAAGGGTCACTTTGAAAACTCTCTAAACTCTGTATTTTTCTGTCTTTTCAGTCTTGTTAAAAAAGGCGTCAGTAATGCGGCAGGTCTGGAATAAATCAGAAAATATAGACGATTAGATCTGGATAAAACCTGATCATTTGCAGGTTACTGCCTCGATTCAGGGTAACTGAGATGGTTTTTCTCAGGATGCGAAACGTGAGCACAGTGTGTGCACAGATGGTGTGCGAGAGGCCTCAGATTGAACGTTATTTTATTAAACTGGTTCCTCTTTTTATGATGGCTTTATGACTTTTAAGAACACAAAGTCAGATAAGAAACCACCTGCCCATGATCTGTTTCCACTTGCAGACACACCCTGACACACACACACACACACACACACACACACACACACACACACAAGAGAGCTTGAATGTAACTGAAGTTACTGAAAGCAGCAGCAGTTATTTTATGATAAGAATTCTCTTGACCTCTAACTTTTCATAGATTCAGGAGCTACTTTTTTTTAGCACTAAAATCCTAAATTTTGACTTTTGTCCAAAAATTTAGGCAATTTTTAAACAGCTGCATCTCAATCAGCAGTTTAGCAGCTGCTATTAGCCTGAAGATGTGTTGTGATTACGGTCCCAGATGTCCAGTTAGCTGTGTAATCAATCACTGTAAATTAATCAGTTATAAATATAAATAGATATAAAATATGTCAGTATAAATTTACACTATATTAATAATCTTTTTTAGAATAGCCTAAATGCAGCCTGGCAGGGTGATAATATTCCACACAGTTGGTAGCTGAGGTGTGGTCCAGAGTAAATATCTGACTAGAATAACTGATAAGTATTCAGATTCCTATTAACATCCGTAGCAATTGCTTATGGGTCACTTTGGCACACTTATGGGAAACACAGGAAATACCTGCCTAGAACCCCCCCCCCCCTTTTTTTTTTTAAATAGAAAATCAAATCAAAAACAAGAATTTGGAGTAATAGCTGTAATATGCTGAAATAGTTTAGAGAAAAACATACTGGCCCAAAAATAAACAAATAAATAAATAAAAACAGACCAGCCTGCTCATTTTCGCCACAGCATTCATGTAAGGATTAAGGCCTGAAACAGTGTTACATAAAACCTCTGACAGCTGTGAGTGTGCACACAAAGACAGAGAAAGTCCTCACATACAATGGCAGGAAGTGTCATGGGGTTATATCTTTAATCACTGTGTGGCTGCAGTTTTAAACCTTTTCCCAGAAATTCTAGCTAAATATTTCAGTTAGATGCCAAAGCACTCAAATAAAACCCCAAAACCATAGATTAGTGTAACCACCAGTGTCTTGTGCAACGTGCCGACCTGTAGACATCAATACTTGGGTATGAATGGCGACAGTTTCTTCTTCCTGTCTCCAAAGACAGGAAGTGGTTGAGATCAGTCTGTTCTGACGTCTTTTGTGTTTTTTCCAGAGGACTCTGAACAAATACATCCTCCACGTCCACACTGAACAGTACAGTGCAGCCGAGTACAGCATGTTGATTTCATCTCCCAGCATGCATGAGCGAATGAAACCAGCGTGCCCGCCTGAAAGCTCAGACAGCAGAGCGGGAGGGATTCAGGAATGCTGTACGCTGTGGTGTTTGTCCAAGAGGAGAGAGAGGATGTTGACTCACCGGGGTTTTTGCAGGAGCCAGCTCCAGGAAAACAGGAGGATAGAGCCCAGAGATACTGTACCACCTTCCCAGAAAACATTATGATTGCCGTTTAAATTCTCTGTTCCTGGGAAGATTACATTATGCTTTTGTTTGACAATACCTGAGGGAAAGTCAAACAGCCTCTCTGCCCTCTTTCATATTAAAACACTGTGTAACTGATACAGGGTGTGGTCTGAAATTACTTTAATAAGCCATCAAGCTCAATAACATCTTATTTATACAGTGGGTGGATAATTAAGCCTAATATAAAGACAGGTGCTTTAATCAGGTGCTGTTTAAAATATTCTCACTTTCTGCCCACATGCTCTCCACTTTAAAGTCTTTCACAAAAGGTAGAACTGACTCATCTGCGGTTATGATCACCCACCCACCCACCTACCCACACACACACACACACACACACACCCTTCATACTGTGGTAGTTTCTTTTGAGGGGGAGATAGTGACACGCAAATGACGACTATGAAAGGACACATTTGAGCTGTGATATCATATCACTACAACAACTGTAACTGTTCATTACATTTTTAAACAAACTAGTGGGAAAGGAGGAAGTCTGCACGTCATTTTGCGGTTTCTCAGCTGCTGCTTCTGTTTTTTCCACTCGGTTTTAGATCCCATGATTACTAGAGCACATCTCCCAGCATGTTTTTGTTTTCCCCAGTAAGTCCAGTAATTTAGGGCTAAGGTCATTTTGAAATTAAACAAAGAAAAAAAAAACTCCTTTTGTGTTAAATTTTCAACACCAATAGACGTGTAACTTTCACATGACTCACTGTGTCATCATTTGATCCCTTCAGTTTCTGTGTGAGAGCAGTTTGTCGGGCTGAATTCAGCACCAAAACACGCAGTGACTGTACTCTGCATGCTGATGAGACTGGGGAATTCACTGTGATTTGAAAAGAGACCAAACATAAGCACATTTGGGCAAAGCGATTATCCATTTCCAGCTGAATGGCAGCTGTGGTTGTAACAGCTGACATTTCTCTTCCACCCTCTACAAGTTTCTTCAATCTCTGTGTAATACTGACAAGCCAGGCTCTGAATTGTTTGGGGATTTCACTTGCATCATTGCAATCAACCCCAGAGCTCACACAAGCTCTTTATAAAGTCCCCTTGTAACTGGCTCATGACCTTGAACAGGTCCAGGAAACTTTGAGACAATAACGCTGCTATTTCATCCACAGACTGTATCTGGAAAAACAAGAGGAAACTCATAGAGGGAAAAAAAAAAAATGTTTAAGATGAAAAGGGGCCAGAGTCAGCCAAGCGCCAGTATGAGTGAGTCATTGATGGCGACTGTCCCAGGCCTGGAGAAGAATCAAAACAAAAGCACCAGCAGCCCACCGCCGCAGCCGTGCAGGCCTGCGAGCAGATGCTGGCTGTACAGAATTCCTGGAGATGTTCATGCAGTGCTGACTCCTGGCTTGACAAATTTTTGAGGGCCTCATGTAATGCTTCCTGACTGTTTTCCTGTGAGACCTATAAGAAAACATTCCCCGCCCTCGTCCACGCCTCTGCTCAGATACAGCAGCGATGAGCACAAGCACAACAACATCCCCTGAAAACCAGAAGGAAAGAGACACAAAACCAAGGTGTGAGTATTTCTTAGTAGCAGTGGAAAGTAACGAAGCACATTTACTCAAGCACTGTGCCTAAGTACAATTCTTAGGTACTTCCACTTTGCTTAAGTATTTAAATAGCATGTTTATTGACAGGTAAATATTGTACTATTTACTCCATTCCATTTAGCCATGGTTGCTTGGGTTAGAGTTAATACAATAGTAAAAATAAAATCTGTAATTCTCAACATGTTTGAATAATAACTCTATTTAAGAAAGGAACATGTACTTGGAAGTACATCAGTGGTATCACTTCGCTTTCAGATGTCCATGAGTTAAGCAGATCCAACAAAGAAACATTTCCTGTCTAAAAGACTCAGATGGTTTCATTTAAATAAACTGTCTGAGACCCAAAGAAGTAAAACGATTCGATATGTCACACAAGCAGAAATTCAAGAAAACTTTGAAAGTTAGAATAATGTGTGTACAACTTTTTTTGTCCTACCAAGTGACAATTAAAAATAGGACTGTCACCGATGAGGACCATTGCATTTAGCTACCTAACTGTATTAAAGTAGTCAAATCTAGTTTAACTTCCACACCTTGCTACAAGATGCTATGAATTGATGAATCAATGTTAATATCAGTCAAAACCTGTATTAATGGATCCACGTCACTATCAGGGGTCAGAATGAACATCCCTAATTCTACTTTTCTTACTTTAAGTAGGCTACATTTTAATTCTTCTGTTGGTGTAATTTGTCCTATGTAACGTTAGGAGTTCAAATGCAGGACTTTTAGTGTTTGTTCATGGTTGTATTTATATTATTTTTGACTTTTTTATTGGCTCTGCTTTCTGGCAGTAAGTTAGGGAAGACTGACACTACTCTCAAGTTTGTCCATTAGGTTTAAGACTACATTAGCATGTTAGCTAAACTTAGCTTAGCTTAGCACAAAGGGGGAAACAGCTAGCCTGGCTCTGTCCAACAGTGACAAAATCTGACTGCCAGCACCTCTAAGTAACACATTATATCTTTGTTTGTCTTATTTATAAAAACTGAAGTGAAAACCTACAATTCCTCATATTATAAAGAGTTTAGCATTGGACTATTTTCAGGTGCCAGGCACCAGCGACGGCCTGGCCAGGAAAGTCAGTAGGCCTACATAACTGCATAACGTTAGGCTAATCGCCAAACTGTCCTTTTTAATACTTTGTGTTAACTAAAAGTTAGCATTAGGGGTGCTAATAGCATAAGGCCAGTTTATCTGTTTTCCTGTGCTGCTAATAAGCTAACGTTAGGCTATGTGTCTGTTAGCTGTAACTTTACATTTAGCTGGCCAGAAAGTAAATAAGCCGATCCCAAAAGGTTGAGCTACTCTTTAAACACGAGAGTATTTTCACTACTATTTTATTTTCAACTGTAACTTAATAATCCACCCCTGAGACACTGTATTTTACTGTACACTTGACTGCTGTCTGTACCGCAGTGACACCAGCAGGTCTATCCGTGAATGTTATCCCGGCATTGCGGGGGTCCAGCTCAGTGTGTGTGGCCCAGTGAACGTGGGCAGTTTATGGGGCTGGAATGTGAGAGTGGGAGACTCAAACTGGGGACATTCTTGTGACCTAAAAACGGTTGACAGGAAGGATTTTGTCCTCCAGCTTGACAAAGACAAGCATGAAGACTCAGCTCATTATTCAAACCCGGCTGTGATGAAATGTCTCAGATGACAGCACAGCGGGGCCTTGCGTCATTTTCACTTAATGTAATCTGGATGGAAAGTTATTGTTCAACACTGACAGTGACATGGAGAGTTTATCATCAATTTCTTAAGACGTGGCTGTGTTCAATTTAGACCTTTTCTCTTACATTGGTATCTGCATGGTGTGTACCTATAATCATCACTAGATTTCATCCACATACCATCAGATTTTCAAACTGCTAGCTGTCAGTTCAACTGTAAATGACTACAATAATTGTTCTCCCACAAACTGTTAAATTTAGGCTTTGCTTTTTCATTGATAAATCCCAATTTCAGTTCTCATTGTTTTTATTTTTGTAAGATGTCTTTATAAGCTAACAAGTCCTGTTTCATGATTGCTTACATTAATTTGGCCTATTTTTTTGTGTGTGTCAGATGCCAGTCTTTCACTATTTTTCTTATATTACAACAGAGAGCAGCAATGACTGTAACTCTACTATGAAAATCATTAGGATAAGGGTCTCAGACATGTCAGCATGCTGCCCTCCAGTGGTGAATCACTGCCCAAATTATAGGTTCCTGTGCCCAATGTCAAGCAATTTGTGGTGAATCTTCCAAAGTGAAATACATAAAGAACAAACCTTTCTTTTAACACTGATTTGTATTTTTTTAATTAATTAAAAGCAAAATTCAAAGACTCTACAGCTACCTGAATTGACTAGAGCCCGTTAAAAACTTCATAAATGTCCAAATCCTTATAGAAAGGAATTAAATTAATTCTTTGTTGCTGAGATATTTGTTTCTATTTCTTGACATACAGATCAGGCTCAGTTTTTCACAGCCTAAACAAATTTTAAGATGTCAATTGCCAGAGGAGACATAGCCAGCAGCACTGAAACCATGACTCAGTAACATGTGAGCTATCTTTGACAGACTCTCAATCCTGGAGCTAAATTTCAGCCCCAACCTGAAAGTCAACACAAGTCAGTTGCTGCATGTGAAGTCTAAAATATAGTGAAATATAGTAAAACCAGAGGCTTCAAGCCTCTTATAGTCAGCTGGTTAGGGCAGAGCTGTGTCCAAGCTCTGGCTCAGAACAGACAAGAGTTGAAGAGATCTTGTCTGTGTTGAGCCTAAAACAGCCACAACCCTAAAATAGCTGCTCTGCAACTGCACTGAGATTTAGGTGCAGATTTTAGGATGTTTGGTTTACTCTAATTGAGTATCTTTATATCATGCAGCTTTATGTTTCTGCTCTATGTCAAAGGGAATTTTTGTTCATTTTTCTCTATTACATACAGTATATCTGGGAGCTGGAGTTACTTTGTATTTTTCATGTTAAGATTTTATGTACAGTGCGTGTACATTTGATTTTTTTTTTAATGATGAAACAAGTGGTTCCCAAACTTATTTTTCTAGTGACTTATTATGAAAAGCAGTGTTTAAATGGGGCCTTGTGTAGATTCAAGAGAAACTTCTCTATATTTCTCAAATGCTTTAA
The DNA here is from genome assembly GCA_029823135.1 of Acanthurus reversus. Taxonomy (NCBI): domain Eukaryota; kingdom Metazoa; phylum Chordata; class Actinopteri; order Acanthuriformes; family Acanthuridae; genus Acanthurus; species Acanthurus reversus. The sequence goes on along the minus strand of JAPXVT010000002.1, from coordinate 29,469,708 downwards.
AGTTCGAGGCTCAAATACATTACATGAATTTTTGCAATCTGAAGCATCAGTACTAATATAATAATAAGATTTCTGATAATTTATTAGGTGGGACTAGGCAATATATTGGTTTTACACTGAAATTAACTAAAAATTTTAATGGACGTAAGACTTGGACTTTAAGTTAAGAAATGAACAACCATCAGCTGCTCTAGAGAGGGTTTTTTGTCTTTCTCACAGTGACTGTAAGCTCTCCTTTATGCTTGAATGGGAAAATTGAGGGGATGGATGTTCTGTTACTTGCATTCTGTGACTCAACGCTAGATGCCACTAAGTTCTGCACACTGTTTTTTTCAAAAACTAATTACATCTTATCAGATATGTGTTCGACTAGGATCTGTTTGTCGGCTATCATTTGATATTTTTTGGCTGTTATCGAATAATCTCTTATCTTTCTTTGTGATGGATAGCAGTTCTGTCGTGGTCTTACAATTTGTCTTTAAGTGATCATCTGTCAGCAGATTTCATGTCCCTACTTATATTTGATTCCATCTGTGAGAAACTGTTGTTTAAAAAGAAAATCGCGATAGGAATCAGGCGCCTCTCATGATCTCTTTGAAATTAAAAGGGGAACTATTTGCATCACACATCTACTAATCAAAAAGCGTAAAATGTAAACATGTCGTGATCAGGCTGTTTGTCTCTGGTGTTGTGGTAAGATTTGGTTAATGAGGAACATTTAAATGATCAGTGTTACAGCTGTAAATGTTCAATATGTCGCTCTATCATGAGGCCCGAGACAAATGTAAGTGGAATAATTCCTGTTTGTCTGTTTGTCTTCAGCTTGTTCATACACTTGTTTGGATGATTGAGTGCAGCCATGATGTTTCTTTTGCACCGTCACATTTCATTTTCATTAATTCCTCCATCTGTGTTCTGCCTTTTTTGTCTGCCTCACTTTCATTTTTCCAATTCATTTTGTCTCTGTCTTGGTCTGTCACTTGCTATCTTCTCCTCTCACATCACTTCAGACACATATTTCAGAGAAAGCGCTAAAACAGAATGCACAAATATTTCTCTCACAATCTCAGACTCTTACAATCACTCTTTGTGAACTAGAACAACTCATTTTCAGAACTTTAAAGCAGAGAAACAGAGATCTGATGCTGCTTATTTTGTAGATACAAACATGCACGCACAAAAGAAGCTCTTTTTCTAATCAGAGTTTCTGTAACTGAAACAGACGACTATGGGTGAATATCAGATTCAGTGGCTCCTTGTACTCGTGTCCTTTTGAAGAGCATCTCTCTTATTTATCCCCGGGAGAAGAGACATCTGAGGATCGTAAACATAACTGCACTAAATATGATGGGTTCATTCTCACTGAAGAAACCTTACAGAGCTTTAGCCTTATTTCCAGCAAACAAATCAGCATCTGATGCATCTTCACTTGGCCTCTTTACTTGTGTTAAGGCTGAATAGTTATTTAAAACATTATTAAAATCATTCATTACCTCAATTGCAGAAGCTGCAATTTTTTTGAGAAAAGGGAAACATGCCTGTTTGGGACAAAGGCCAGCAAAAATTCCATCATCATCATCATTTCTATAGTAATTAAATGCAAAAATGACATCAAATGAATCAGCTGGAGACTAAAATATTTCAGTTTTCTGCTCTCAACTTGGGTTTCACTTACGGCAGCTAAAAATTAACACTTTGTCGCTCATAGTACTTGAAGTCTGTTTGTATCTATTGTGATATGTAACAATACAGTTCATTACATTGTGTTACAGGCTCCTAATGTTGCTGAGCAGCACAGTTCATGTTCACCTGTTGAAGTAAGTGTTGTGCTTAGCACATTTTCAGGTACTTGAGTGGTTTTTGTTACATATAACTCACTTTACAATAACAAAGAAAGATTGTGTCAGACATCAG
>JAPXVT010000002.1:29370791-29383747 GCA_029823135.1 Acanthurus reversus | reverse complement strand
GTAACTTTTAATTACTTTTCAAATCCTTTTTGAATTTTTAGGAAATATTTTCAGGTAGTAGGCAATTCCTTTCCTACTTTATTTCATATAGCTGCTTGCAGTTGCTGTATATTCTTTATACCTGGAGATGCTTCCTCCGGTTTGACATGAAAACTTTTGACATCAATAGCATTTAATAGCTGGTAAACACATTGTGCATTGTAGATTGTAGATTTTTTTGATTTATTTATTTAAAAAATGGGACAATGCACATAGATGAACTTTTGCATGTGAATATGCAAGATTATAGCCTGTGGCTAATTTCCATTCCCAGTCCCCCGGCAGGCCAATGCCTGCCACACAACCGACAAAACAGTTCATCAAAAAGAACAGAAAAAACAAAACAAAAACAAAAAGTACAATAAGCAATATCGCTGAATTAAAGGACTTCCAAAAAAACAAAAACAAAAACAAACAAACAAAAAACCCCTGGACGTTACATGTTAAAGTGCCAGAGTGGTAAATTCCTTAACTGCCAAGATACAAAGGTACTAATCTTATTTCACATCACTCTGAAAATTTAAAACGCTAATTAAACTGCACATCTGTATTGCACAAGCCCGCAAAGTGCTGGTGTAGATTGCACATGTTTTGCACATACAGATGTGTGTGTGCAGGTAATATTGCACTAGGTTTGCTTACATAAGTACAGATGTGTACACATGCAAGGTCACACGTCTGGTTTGTCTTCAACAAGTAAACCAGCACATACAAAATAAAGATATAATATGGCAACAGTTTTTTTTTTTACTTTAAGCAGCAATGTGGATTGATTTAATTGACAGGTGTGGGGTGCTGCCAATTCAAACAAGAGAACCAATCAAAAGCATCAGGATAGCATCAAACTTTACTAAACGACCTTGATTGGAAATTGCAAAAAGAAGACATTGTGCACATCAAAAACATCAATAGCAACAAAATGAATGTTATTCAACATATAGCCTAAGCTTTTGACTGAAAATATTCAAATATAACCCCCTTTGTAATCATTAACATTTTCATAAGGAACTGTAACTAATTACAGTTACATTTATTTTGTAATTATGACATGTAACTAGTTACTCCCCAACACTGGTCATAGGTGGTTATGGTTAGTGTTAGGGTTAACCCTCACCCTGCTTATAACTGCACTATATGCTCATTATAACACATAGTAAGTATGTTCATAATGCATTATAGATGCATGCTTTAAGTAAAGTGTCCCCAAGCCCATCGCTCTGTTTTTCCTCAAAAACAAGAAAACAAATAAACTTATTTGAAGGTCAAAAGTTGACATTAAACGCAGTATAACTGGAGCCTCATCGACTTAGATAGGAACATTTTTCTCCTGAAGATTTCGGCTGTGGTTTATTGCAGACAGGTTTGTTTTAGAGTAAATTAGTTGCAGAGTATGTGTGTATTTCTGTTTCCATATCCACACCTTAGTTTGAGAAAGAAAAGTGTTGTTGTAGTTGCAACAGTGTCACAATTGTACAACTATATCTTGACATTCAGTAACTAATAGTTTTGGAAATATATTCATGCGCAGTGGTTGTGTTCGTGGATTTGTACGTATTAACAGAATGGACTATGTAACTTGGAGGTCTGAGCTCTCTGAGGACCCGTTTGTTTTGTTTATTTTTATTTTGTTTATGCTTTTATGTCCTTCTGTGTGTGCATCTTGATTGATCATGTAACCCTAAAGCCTGTCAGAAACAGGTCAGTGCTGCCTGAATGTCCTCTTTTGCTCTGAAGGATGGATGACAGATTTACAACAGCTGCAAATATTTTGGAGTTTTTACATTCAAATACAGGATTCCAGTGAATGGGACATGATAAGTGGTTGAATAGATTCTGGATATTAAGCCTTTACAGGGAAAAACTCACCAGTTGAGTAATCCCGTATCTTTGCACTGAGCTCCCTTCCTACTCTTCCCCTTTAAACGTAACACCTTCCCTTTTTGTTTGAAATGCCGCTGGATGGGCGTTGCATCATCAGAGCCTGTGAGGGAAGTGAGTGCATCTAATAAACACAGTGACTGATTGTGAGGAAGTAAGCAGGAAGTTGTGCATCTCCGAAGAGCAGCAGGAATCTTTCAGGAAAGCACAGCTTCCTCCTCTTCTCAGCGTTTTTGCTGTGAGTTTTGTTTTGGAAATTCATTAAAAGAAAAGAAGAGCTCTCAGTTCAGGTAACCTCCTTAACTTTCCTTATTGTGGAAACGTTTATCATGACTGTTTTAGTGGAAGGAACAAAAAACTTAAAAAAAAAAACATGTAGCCTAACATCATTAATCAACCACAGCACATATGAAGATGAATATCATATTTTTTATTATGACCTTTGTTGTTATTCTGCATACAAATAACATAGTGATAAATATGAGAACAAAAAGTGATTTCTATTAATGTCAATAAATAAATACAATAAATATGACTTGAATAAATATGTTAAATAATCACACTGGAAGAACTTTGCATGTATACATGAGAGAAAAAAGAGTGAGACACATAATCGGCCACTGAAGGCTGTACGATAGACTTTGATCAATGTGATCAAACAAAGGATCTTAGACTAGAATTCACTGCTGCATGTCAGCGAACAATGCAGTCATGCAGTCAATCTTTCTAAGCTCTACATGCACTGAGTCGAGCCCTCTGCGTGATGAGCTGGATCGCCAACAGCAAAAACACGAGCAGTCAGGACGGAGAAGGAGTAGAGTCTGTCCAAGGTGTACTGGCACAGCAGCTTCTCCTGCCAGTGAGCAATGGGCTGAGTGTCTTTACCGACGTGCTGTATCAGAAAAATAAAAACATTTTTTTTAGCCTTGAGCCATCATGCACATTTCTCCTGCACAAATGAAAATAAATGTGCCTCTGGACTGATGGATCTTACCTTCTGGTGATGTCTCCCTGCCTTCGAATCCACACATTTGCTCATGTCTCTGTGCAGTTTGTGCATCGTTGCATTCACCCTGCTGACAAACGTGCTGCAGCTTTCAAATCCAGCAAGCCTCCCCACTGCAAAGTTGTAGCTTGTCAGGACATCGAGCATCTTCCCAATGCATGGCTGAGGAAGCAGATGAACAGGACACTTATAAATCACATCAGAGTCCAGAGAAAGAGGCACACAATGACATTAGAGGATATTTGCTGTGTTGGTTTTGTTGCTTACCTCAGGCTTCTGTCTGAGGCTCTCAGGATCACACATATCTTTTGCCTCCATCCAAGCAAGTGAGGTGGTGAAATTCAGAATATCTTTGGATCCATGTCTTGCCTACAGACAAATATAGGAGACAAACACCATCAGAACACTGTTTAGTTATATTAAACCATACAGACATCAAGCAATGTATGCAGCGAATTTAAAGTCCTGTTTAATCATGTCAACGCTGGTAGTGTTTAAGTTTCTTTTTTGTTTAAGAGAAGTTAATTTAACAGCAATGACACATTTAAACAACCCTGTCCTTAATCATCAACTGAATTTTATACTTTTAATAGGCTAAAAAGATATATTGCTGTAAAAAAAAGCACACAAATAGGACTAAACATCTTTTACATTCTTCAACTGGACAAAAATAAATTTGTAAAAGTTTAACATGAGTAGGAAAATACATAATTTGATTTTAAAAAAAGAATGCCTCTCATGTCTAGTGTTTTGTATGAAAGCTATTTTGCACAAGTAATAGAAAAAAAAAATTGGTCAAGGTCGAATTTATTTAAATTTCACATTTAAAAACAACCGAGGTTGACCGAAGTGCTGTACAATTCAAATAAGCACTAAAAAATACAACAATGAAAATAAAAAAATACAATATTAATCCACTAATAAACAACTTACCTCGACTGACACATCTCTGGCTTGGTGATTGAGCTCCAGAGAGCTGCTCCGCACATCGGCGCATGCATCCTGCGCGCTGGGACCGGCTGGAGCGACTGGAGCGCACGTTGCAGCCGCAAAGAGTAAAGAGACAGCGGCAAAAGTCGCGAAACAAAAATCCATGGTGGCTTTCGGTGAGTTTGTATCTTGTGCTGAGCGCTCGTCCCGGTTGTGAGTGATGATAGATGCGAGTCCAGCTTGCTTTTAAGCGCTTTGAAAAAGAAGCACAGCGGTGACTCAGCGCAGGGTTTTCCTGGGCATCCCTCAGGTGAGTTCATGTTGGGGGTTAATCAATATGCACTTAACGCACGAGCAGGAAAATTAGGTCAGATTAGTTACATAATGTTAAGTAATCTCTAGTGAACACAAAAAAGGAAGAAAAAGACAAGGCTGGTCTGTTGTAGGCAGAAAGATTTTTAATGAATCATCCGTTATTTACTTGGACCATTACACATGAATAACCCACTTCATTAAAAAATATTTTTAAACGTTTTTTATGCGTTTTTTTGTTTTTTTGTTTGTTTTTTTAAAATCTCCTGTCATACATGAACTGTTTGGTTGCCTTAATCACATATCCTCAATGATCTTTTTTGAAATATGCCTAATTTATCCCCATAATATATTGCTTTCAATATATTTTATTGACATATTTTATAGCCTACTAATATATTTGGCTTATCACTTACTTAGCAGTGGGTTAGGCAATGAGTAACGCCAATTAACCTAAATGTGCTCTAATCAAGTTTCACATCAAAAGCCAGGAGGAAGTGAGTTTAACCTTTACCTTTCAGGTCGATGGTGAACTGAATCCCCCAATACAGGACAAACTTTCCATTTGCGTCCATGTTCTGCCCCTCTTCTCTACCAGAGAAAACTCTCTGCCTTTCAACTTTTTTTCAGAGAAAGACGATAAAAAGGGACATAAGATCTTTCAGTGGTTCCTTTATCTTTCCCATGCATGTTCTGTAATCTTTAATATGCTGTAACTGACTCATTTAGGCCACCACACAGGACAATATCATCAAAGAGCTAAGGGTTTTTAATCTTCACATGTATTTACCAACTGGAAGCAGAGCTGTTTATTGTTTATTTATTTATTTTAAACGCTGGTAATTTTGGAAAGAGTACCGATAACCGTCTATTACGCCTTCGATTTGAATTAGAGAGAAACTGAAATTAGTTTGGTTAGATTCTGTGCAAGGAGTACAATTAAATAAGGATAACTGTTGCTTATATGACTATTTTTTTAGATTATACATGTTGTTTTTGTACTTTTTAGATCATCATCAGATTAATGTGGTGGGGGGTCCTGAGGCAAATTTGAGCTGTGGGCCCCTGTCGACCACACATTTGTCCCAGACCAGAATGATTGATGGATCATTCTGACAAATCCTGGTAAATGTTTAGTGCAGCTTCTTTACATCCCGTGACGACACTTTTAGAATTCTTTCTCTCAGCAATATTTACAAATGGCAGCCCTGGTAGGGTTAAAGTTAGGGTGGATATTGCAGATAAAACAGAGTTTAGGTTTATGTGGTCATTAGGGTTAGGCGACTAAAACACCTGGTTAAGGTTTGAGAAAGGATCAGTGTAACCGATTATGTAAATGTGAGTGTTTATTACTGATTTCTGACAAGAATAAAATTCAGAAAGTTAGATGTTAGCTACATAGCCATTCACCACCTTCACTACCACACCTTTATTACTTCTGCCCCGCTACATAAGTAAAAGCAAAAAAAAAGGGGGTTCACTCAGAGCAAATGTCAAACCTTATGAAGGGAGAATCAACTACTACAACTTCACTCTGAACAGACAATAAAGTTTTCTTCAACCTTGAATGAAGGGAATAGCTCATCCTGATGGACATAAATACACAAATGCGAATCTTCACATATGGACTTAGACCTGTTTTCTATAATAAGGACTTTCCTATCTTTTGCCCAAGGACACAGAAACCATCAAGCACTCCTGTCAAATCTGCCTCAAAGTTCTTTTTTTTTTTTTTTTGTATTTTATTTTTATTATTTTATTTTTTTTTGTATGGTATTACGTGGAATGGAATATGCACTGTGTAAGCACAGTTTTTAGTGAAATAATGAAAGTTTTACTACAAGAATTTGGTTTAAGTCTAAATGGTGTTTTAGCTACCTTAAAAATTTGTTGGGCTGCATTGAACTACTACTGGGATAATAGTATTATCACAGTAATAATACTATTATATATTCTGATATCTTGTTTTGTCCAGCTAACAATCAAAAAGACAAAGATATTCAGTTTTATATGATATAAATCAGGTAAAGCATGATCCTCTTAGTTTGAGAGGTTGAAATTTGGGATTTATTTTTACATTTTTTTATTTTTGTTTGACAAAACTACACTTTTTGACTATTAAAACTGTTCTTGATCAATTTACTGTCATTTGAAAAATCGATGAATGAATTAACTGCTCCGTCTCTACAAATTCGACCCCTGTGGTGAATTCAGATCCCCATAAAGAAAACCCTGAAGCTCCAGCGCTGCTCTTGAACGCATCCCTGTTTGTACCGGAAGTGTTATGTTTGCGTCTGTGTGTGTTATTGTTGTGAATGAAATAAGCATGGAGTCGAGCGGTTAATCGTTTTTAACAGCAGGTCGGTATAAACCTCACATAGATATTTCAAATCTCATAGTTTTATTTTAATGCACATCGACACACACTCTCTTTATTAGTGCACGTGCAGCCGCAACACTGTGTGTGCTTCATGACACTGCTAACGTTAGCTAAATTGGCTAACCGTTAACGGCAACTAGCTGATTTAAAACCGATAATGAGACACTACTGTAATGAGTGAAGAAGCGGTACTTCTGCATTATGTGCCTTCTGCAGTACTTGGCGCTGTATCTTTGGTTTTTGATGTTTTTGTTAGCAGTATGTCAGCGTTATAACCCAAGCTTTTTGGGCTAGCTACTATTAGCCCAGCCAAAGCTAACAAAAACTGTTTGGCAAGTTTGGCTTATGGAAACACAGATAAGAAACTTGCATGTATTTGTTAGAAAGGATGGCTTTAGCATTAACAGAAGTTGCATCTTCTCCAGGTTTAGTTAGCTGTACCCATGATGAACTTTGACGGTCTCGACCCTGGGATGGGTGAGTACCCTCCCAGCCTTCACGGGACTCTGGACTCGGGGTTGGAGCCCTCCATGGACCCCCACCTTAACCCCAGCTTACTGCAGGGTGTGGAGCTCGACCCAGAGGGGCTGGCCGTGACTGTGCCCGAGCCTGTGCACCTCATGGAGGGGATGTTTTCCGAGCTCCACAGTGCAGTTTCAGAAGTTGGCATCCCAGTCACTGCAACACATTTTGATCTCCAGGAGGAAATGCTGTGGATGGGAAACCACAGAGTAAGAGTCCTGATCAACATGCAGATTGTGTCCAGTTGAATGAAATACACCTGTTCTTTGTAATCATATCATTCCATGTTATTGCTGAAGTTATTCTCTACCCCTAGGGTCACGTAACCTCATTCTTTGGACCTACAATGGGTCGCCATTCGTCTTTCCAAGTACATGCAACAGATGACATCCGACACATTCAAAGTTTGGAAACAGGCGTCCTGTTCCTGTCCAAGTCTAACCTCAAATGCCACACTCGTGGGGGTCTTGTTATGTTTGATTACCCGTAAGTGTCACAAAATATTGGCTGGAACAAATGCCCTTGAGCTGAGCTGGACTGTAGACAAACTGCAACTCTAGAATGATTTATTGGTAATAGAATGTGTGTTCATTTCAGGATGGAGGAAGGAGCTGATATGCATTGTCTCCTTATGACTGATAACAACACCTTGCTCATGGGTGGACTTCAGAATTATGTGGCTGAAGTTGACTTGAATACTGTTCAAGAAACTCAGAAGGTGCAACATCAAGTTTATCAACACCCTCAGCTGTTAATGCATGCAGCACTGGTTCACATAGTTCTTTTTATTATTCAAGAATATAATACTTTGAAGCAAGTGATTGAATTGTTTTCTCTTGTCATGTGCACTTGACAGTTCACTGTCGAAGTACCTGGAGTGGCAATAATGCGGCAAACCAGTCGTTTCTTCTTCTGTGGACACACTTCTGGCAAGGTAAAGGTGACTTGATCATATCACTTTGTGAAAAATGCTCTGGCTTACACAACACTCATATTCCCCCTCTCTGAAAAAACAAACAGGTAACTCTTCGGGACTTGCGTACCTTCAAGACGGAGCACGAGTTTGATGCATTCTCTGGCAGCCTTTCAGACTTCGACGTTCATGGAAACCTTCTGGCTGCGTGCGGGTTCTCCAGCCGAGGCTTGAATGGGCTGGCATGCGACCGTTTCCTCATGGTGTATGACCTCCGTATGATGCGAGCAGTAACGCCGCTTCAGGTGCACGTGGACCCTCTCTTCTTGCGGTTCATTCCAACATATACGTCACGCCTGGCAATCATCTCACAAACAGGTAGAAACCAGGAAGTGTGTGGCCGCCTTACTGCAGATAATACCGAATACTTGATATATTTTCAAAGTAATGTTCCGCCTCCTCTTTCTCCAGGTCAGTGCCAGTTCTGTGAGCCCACTGGACTCGCCAATGTGGCGGACATTTTTCACGTCAACACCGTGGGCCAGCTGCTCATGAGTTTTGACGTGTCGTCAAGCAAACAAGCCTTGGCCTTTGGGGACTCGGGGGGATGTGTGCACCTCTGGTCTGATGCCCCAGAGGTTTCCTTTAATGACTACTCCCGGGAGACAGAGTTTGCCCTGCCTTGCCTTGTGGACACGCTGCCTCAGCTGGACTGGAACCACGACCTGCTGCCCCTCTCACTCATCCCCCTGCCACTGACCAGCACCGAGCCGTTACTGTCAGACTGGCCCACTGCACTGGCTACACCCAGCCCCAGGTAACACAGTCACATGACCTGCACTGTAATTGATTCTGTATGACTGGTGAGTGGAGCTGAGCAGTAATAATCTCTGCTCATCGCTCACGCAGCTGTCTGCTCCCACCTCTCAGTCTCTTAAAGCTCTCTGCAGCCACTTCGCTGTGTGTCATTCGCTGTGTGTCATTCGCTGTGTGTCATTCGCTGTGTGTGATTCAGCGATCAAGTCAGACTTCACCCTGCCCTTCTGAAATCACTCACCACTCGCTCTACACTCTATTTCTTGTACGACATTATCGTTATCCATGACAGGAACAAAATTACTAAGCCTGTAAGACTTATCAGTTTCCTTTTTTTAGTACTTTAGTACTTTTGACGCCCTGGGCAACCCCCCCTCCCCCAAACCGGACACCTGATGGCTTCTTTGACCTTTTCTTATCCATGATCCATCCATCTGTGATTAATTTGGCACTCTGGACCTCAGAATCAATTACCAGTCCCCCAGCTAACACAGTCAAGAAGAATACGTTATGTAAACCAGAATTCACCTTGATGTACTGTGCTGCCTACGCAGATTAGTTTTTAATAATTTTTTCAACGATTTCAAATAACCCCTCAAAAAACACCTGTGTGAAACTATGGGTCTTTATAATCAAAACTTTATAGATAAAATGTACTTTATTTGAAAGCAAGTCGTGGTGTGATTGACTTTAATTACTTTAGTTGTGTGCTGTGGATCCTCCACTCCAGTAGTGTGACCTGAGGTGAACCTATCCCTTATCCCCTGCCCGTGCGCTCCCCCCCCCCCGCTTGCCTTTCTTCCACCACCACAATCTCTGTATGAGTTAGAGTGAGTCTCAGCAGCAAGCTGACGCACCTGCACAAAATAGGGCGGTGACGTGATTAACTTGACGTGACGGTGCAAATGACCTATAAAAAACTGGATGGCGCAAATGAAAGCACTATAAAATATTTGTGGGTTGTTTTTTTTTTTTCATTTATTTATTTTTCAAAGCGCTTGTGCGCCCTTACACAAGACAGCGCCCCCGGGCACTTGCCCGCTTCGCCCCTACAAGGGAACCGTCACTGAAAAAGCATCACTGTTGGGCTGGTTTACACGTTCCTTTAGTATGATAAACATCTGCACTAAAGTCAATTTTGAGTCATCCTCATATTCGCTTCTCTGCTGCTGAAAATATGGTAAATGGTGAATGGACTGTATTTTTATAGTGCTTTTTTGATCTTTTGGCTATTCAAAGTGCTTTTACAACACAAGTCGGCATTCACCCATTCACACAGACGGCAGGGTACAAAGTGCCATCAGGAACTCAGACATAAACATCTGTACGCTAATGGCGCAGCCATCGCGAACAATTAGGGGTTCAGTATCTTGCACAAGGACACTTCCATCGAAGGAGCCGGGGAATCGAACCATCAATCTCCGATTAGTAGATGACTCACTCTATGTCTTAAGCCAAAACCGCCCCCCCCTACTCAGCAGTGCACCAAATCCATGGCTGACATTGTTCCAACAAATACCTCAATTTACCCTTGTTTGAAAAATATTGATTCCCAAGTATTTTAGGAAATTGTCCAGTCTTTGTCATATATGAAACTGTGTATTTGTGGTTTTTAAAAAATTACGTTTTCAATAGGAACAGATGGGTTTGGGCTTGACACACAAGAGAGGGAAGTTGGAAAGTATCAAAAGACAGACTGCTTTGTTTGTTTTGGTCTTTTCATGGGATTTGTTGACAATAGCAGAAATATGGAATATCACCGACTATCTTTTAGCGGGTGGTGCAGATTTACATAATGAAACAGAAACCTCAAACTGACATGTATGATCTCACTTCAGCAGCTGTGTGGAACTTGAGTCATTTCTCTTTTTTACTGTCGTGTTTAGCAAACTTTGCTGAAGTGATGTCAGTGTTTACTTGCCCTTATGTGTGTGACTCATGGAATAATTTAAAGCACAGTTTGAGCAGTCATCACGTGTTACACCAGCAGTCAATGGGATTAAAATTTGACTTGTAATTTGTTTGTTGCTGTGTTTCTGCTGTCCAGATCAGAAAAAAAGTAACTCAATCAAAACTTTGCTAATTTAGCACAGAAATGCACTGTTGGTCCTCACATATCAGCAACTGTTTGAAACTGTTTTTGAGAGGTGTTGGTTTAACTTTTTGTCCATTTTGGCAGCTGTACTTTGTTGTGCTGAGGATTTTGATCAAAAAATCATTAAATCATCACATCAGCACAACAAAGTGTAGCTGCCAAAATGGTTAAAAAGTAGCACTTAGAAGTTTTTCTGAAACCCTCATTGACAAAAAATGGTGAACAAAACATTAGTGACAAGTCTCAATATAAGGAGGGGCAGTCTGTTGCATCAAACTGCTTAGGTTTTAGTTAAGTGTACCTTATAAACTGAAATATACTGTATATCACAGCTGTTGGAAGGTGTTTTTCTGTTTGTTTGTTTTTTTTTTTAACCTTCTGCGGCCATTTCAAAAAAAAAATTTCGTCTGTTCTTTCAATCAGACGAGCTCCTCCTGCGGATCCAGAAATCCTGCGCACGATGAAAACTGTCGGCTTCATTGGCTATGCAGTGAATCCTCGTACTCGCCCTCGAAACCAGGTGAAAAACATACAGCATTCAGCTTTTGTTACCTCACAGCTTTACCTTTTGTTGTTGTAAAGGCCATAAAAACCCTAAATAGTAAAATATTGGTACATGCCTGGAGTGTTGCCACTCTTTGCATATTTTACTGTCTCCATTTTCACATTTACATGAAGATACAACAAATTAAATTTTATTTTCTGTGTTGGTTTCAGGTTCCCTACAAACTTAAAGACGTGGAGTCGGATTATGATAATTACAACCAGGTTCCTGAATCACCAATTGGCCGCGATGAAGAGCCACACCTCTACATGGTGCCCAAAAAGTACAGAAAGGTGATTCAGTTACCGTTTTCACGATAATAAATGGTTCATTTTTCATCTCCTTATAATTTGCCTGCTGTTGCAGTGAATGAAAATATGTTTTGATTCATGGAACATGTAAGAAGGACGTCTTTGTGCTCAATCAGGTCACAATAAAATACTCCAAACTTGGACTGGAGGACTTTGACTTCAAACATTACAACAGAACCTTGTTTGCTGGCCTGGAGCCTCACATCCCCAACGCCTACTGCAACTGCATGATCCAGGTTAGAAAGTAGAAAGCATCATGAGTGCGATTAAATAAGGGCTCGTCTGATTTATCGGTTGGCTGATTTTATCGGCTGATTTTTGCTGATATTAAAGCTGCTTTATAAGGCTGGAAAAAATGCTTGGACTAGTGATTTTTAAATGGTGTAATTACGTAGTTTGTCCAGCAGAGGGTGGGTTGTTATTTAAAAAAGTGTTTACTGTTCAGTGCTGATGTTTGGAATAAGTCTGTTGAAGTGTGTGACATTCTGCCTTTATTTCATGTCTTTGTCACAAGTTTTTGATAAGCACATTCTGTGGATATAATATCTATTATATACATGTGTAAAATCAAAAATCCTGTATTGTCTTGCCCTAGTTTAAATTTGTTTTTAGTTGTATTTGTTGTTTTGAGAGCGAATCTAAAACCAGATTTTCTGTTTTCCTGTTTCTGTGTTGGCACATTAGGTCTTATATTTCCTGGAGCCTATCCGTTGTCTAGTGCAGAATCACTTGTGCCAAAAGGAGTTTTGTTTGGCCTGCGAGCTCGGCTTCCTCTTCCACATGCTGGATTTGTCACGAGGAGATCCATGTCAGGTAGGGATTTGGTACTGTTTCTCTAAATAACAGTGCGTTGATCCTTGTGGCTACTGCACACAATCTAACATGTACAGTTCCCTCCAAAACTATTGGGACAGCAAGGCCAATTCCTTTGTCTTTGCCGTACACTGAAAAAATTTGGGTGTGACACCAAAAGATGAATATGAGATAACAGAGCAGCATTTCAGCTTTTATTTTCAGTTATTTACATTTGGATCAGTGAAAAACTGAGGCGATAGCATCATTTGTAACGTAAACACCGAATTTGTAGGTAAGCAAAAGTACAGGGACAGATAGGCTTAAAATAGATTAAAGTGAATAATACTTAATATTTAGTTGCAAATCCTTTGCTTGCAATAACTGCATCAAGCCTGTGACCCACTGACATCACCAA
>JAPXVT010000002.1:29303647-29320015 GCA_029823135.1 Acanthurus reversus | reverse complement strand
TTTAAAAAAACCAAAAAAAACCGCCAGTGTTCTTTCTGCTGGTGCTGTTTGCTTACAGAGGTTGTATAGAGGTATCAGTATTGGAATGAAAATGTCTCATGACCAGATTAAACTTCCTTGTAGCTGCTTTAACATGTTTTTGTCAATAAACTGGATGGCTTCTTGTCGTTACAGTAACGCTGAGTCACTGCTTGTACAGTCATTACATTCATTAAACCTACATGCTGTTGAAAGTTTATTTCATAGTACACACGAAATTATTTTGGAGAGCAGTTTCTGTATTCTTTGATAAAAATACCTATATTTTGGTGTCATTGGATATTTTGAAAACTGGAAGTATATTGTATGTTCTTGTTTTTTTTGGGGTGTGTGTGTGTGGGGGTGTGTGTGTAATAATTCCGATATGATGAAAAAACTCCAAGCCTCATATATATTATTTCTCTTTGCCATAGAGCTCCATTGTGGTCCAAATGCTATTAAAACCCGTTAATGAGCCACACTGATGCACTAAGTGACATGTTCAATCTTTGGTGGGGGGGGGGACTTTAGCCAATCCAAGTTAACATTGGGGGAGGGTGGAGTACATCCTGGACAAGTCACCAGTTCATCGCAGGGCTGACATATAGAGACAAACCACCATTCACGCTCACATTCACACCTACGGGGAATTTAGAGTCACCAATTAACCCAACCTGCATGACTTTGGACAGTGGGAGGAAGCTGGAGTACCTGGAGACAGGTACACATGGAGAACATGCAAACTCCACAGAGAGGTCCTACCAAGCTGTGTATTGAACCCAGGACCCTCTGGGTCACTTACTCATATCCATGAGTATCAAACCATGACATGAGCAGACCTGGATGTGAACCCAGGACCTTCTTGCAGTGAGGCAACAGTGCTAACTGTTGCTTTTAGTTAGCAACAGTTAGCACTGTTGCCTCACAGTTGAATGCTAACCACATAGCCTCCGTGCTGCCCCCACCATGATGACATGTTGCTTTATTATAATGATGATGTAATTGTATAGTTACAAGTAGTTTAAGTTGATTCCACACGTACCATCGCACTGTCTATACTTGAGCACCCTGTGTGATAAACACAAGGCTGAAAATAGTCCCCATAAATACACCCCTTGCTCCTGTGAGTGATGTTCGCTAGTTTGGTTGAAGTGTAAAATCTGTAGAGTTCCACTTGCACTTTAATGTACATGTATATGCAGGTTTTTGCAGTTGTTTTATACAAAGAGGAAATAATACAACATATGCCCCTTTTTTTCTTTCTGAGACCTGCCTGTTCGGCTCACCAGCATATGCAGTAAATTTTAAATGAAAATTTTAACCATCTCCCTTTCATTTTACAGCATGGTATAGATCAGACACTGTATACTGAAAGCCTACATATTATTACTTTGTAGTCTTGAATTGGGACACAGCTTCAGGTTTTGATTGAAGTTAGCAAAAGAGGTCTGATTTGTGCTATGCCTGACAGGCAAAACCCAGGACATTAAAGCCCTATATATAGTTTACAGATAAATGTCTTTGCTGATGAGAAATTAGGAACTGTCCAGTGTTATGGCTTTAAAATTGAACCCGTGGTTATATTTAGTAACTGTAATTGTTAAAAGCACGTGTGAGCCGAGTCTCTTTCCCATCTGTTCTCCTGTTTTTTATGAGCTTTATCTCACAGCATTAACAGCAGAGAAGGAGGCGTTCGCTGTCTCTGTCGCAATGGTAACATGGAGGCGTCATTGTTTTTCCTTGAATGGGCTTCTACACTGTGAACATTATAATTAGCTGTTGTCTCATGAAGGAAGTGTGGTTAGTTGGTTCTTCACAGCTGTAACCATAAAGTAAGAGAATGTTAGGATTAATGTGGAATATTGTTAAACAATTATAAGTAATAAAATAGCAACATTGGCAGTATCAGTGTTACATCTGTTGCACTTTAATTAACATTGTCTGGACAATAATTTCCTTCAAAGTACTGCAGCTTAATTAAGTATCAAAAAAAGTGAGTTTTTTTTTCCATTACATTGACATAACTGGTTAAAAGCCATCACCTTTAAGAGATGGTGGGCAGACGATCTTTTTTTAAACAGAGTTAATAATAAATTTATTTGCTTCCTTTGACGTAAAGACAAGAACTCCAAAGTTATTTTTAAACACTTCAAGACAAATAACTCTAAATGATGGTGTTACAAGGCGTGATTGTGCCAAATAGTGTCTGAATTATGTTTTGGTTTTTGTTGTCCACACATCACACGTCCTGTAGAGGTTTATTATGTGGTTTTGGACAAAAACTTGGTGCTATAAAAACTACAACCCGTAAGGACTAATGCACACAGGATGGATGTAGATGCAGGAACTTTAGTCCTCAGCGATCCTAAGTGAAGTTCAACTCACTGTGTTGGATCTACTTGGAAACGTTTTTTTCCCCTCGTGCTGAAAAAACATCCAAACAGGAAAATGGAGTATAAATTGGAGTTATTGGTGCTTCTTGTTCTTGTGACAGCAGCTTCATCTGTTGCTCTGAGCAGAGAAGAATTTGCAGAAGCTTTGGTAAGACCACGCAGGAAAGCAGAAATGCTGAGAAGTTTATTCCAAAAAACTTCAGAAACAAAAGCTCTGATAAATTCTCAATTTTTTATTGGAAACAGTTCTTTGGCCTAGATGTTTGAAGCTTTATACAGATGTGTTTTGCAAGATTTAGGAATTATTTGGTAATATACCACATATCAGACCTAACATTTCCTAGTTACAGCTCTTCAGAAATGGCTTATTACAGACGAGGATGAAAGAAAGATTTTGAGCCTTGTTTGAACCGATGTAGGTTGTCTTTTAGTCACAATCTAAAATTTTCAGAAACAAAAGGAAAATAACTTTTAAAAGTGCTTCAAACTTATATTTAAGCCTTACAGTTCTGTTGTGCTATTTAGTTTTATTTTTTTGCGACTGAACATTTTCTTTTTACTGTTTAAAACTGCATGATAACACTGATTGTCATTATATGGCATCACTTATTTCATTAGGATGGATTAAATTTCTCAAAACTATCTTGGGATGATTTTGGCTAAAATCAGATTTAGTTGTGGAAGAGCTCTTGCAGTTGTGACAAACTGTGTCATGTTGCAGTTGATAAAAACAACAATTCAGAGTAATACTATCTATGCTGTTGGAGTTGGTTTGCATCATTCAAAGCACCAAATTTAGCTCTGTGATAGCACCTGTTTGCAAAAGCTAGAATTTCAATAAAATTTCAATAAAATTGTTTCTTTTTAACAGATAGTCACTAGTTTCTGTACAGACTGGGATTTTACAAACAAAAAATACAACCAGCTCATAAAATTAATTGCATTACGTAAGGTAGTTACAAAAGTTCCGTCTCAGCTCATTTCAATATGAAAGGACTAACATGTAAATACATCAGTAATAATGACAAAAGTAACTCTGCATAATGAGACATATGCCTGTACTTAGAAAGACTTGCAGGACACTTTTATAGATTAGTTTGTACTTTTACTTCAGTAAGTAACACAAGAGCTCCTTTCACCACTGTTACAGATAGTTCTCTTTCTTCAGGTGTATTTAAGGAAGTATGGCTACCTGCACATCCCACTGGACAGTAAAGGACAAAACCATCCAGCAGAGGAGATAATGGAGGCCCTGAGGTGACCATTATTATCCATTTGAGCAAATTATCAAAGTAGTTTAACATGTTTCCGTCTGTTTTCACCTTTGCATCAAGTCTGTCTGTTCATTTATATCAGTACCAATTAGAGTTGAACCTTACAGATATATATGTATATATATTTTTAGCCGATGCTTAAAAATGATGATTACCTGCTTCTAATGGCTGATACTGATAAGATATATAATTTCAACATTTTTGTAAATTTGGCTTATTTCACATATTATCAGCTCAATTTTCAGTTACTATTTCATTCGAAGTGATATTATAAATTATCCAATATTGGTAGATAATTTATCAGCACTGCTACACATTGTGCATCCCTTTAAAAATG
Source organism: Acanthurus reversus (assembly GCA_029823135.1). Classification (NCBI taxonomy): domain Eukaryota; kingdom Metazoa; phylum Chordata; class Actinopteri; order Acanthuriformes; family Acanthuridae; genus Acanthurus; species Acanthurus reversus. The sequence goes on along the minus strand of JAPXVT010000002.1, from coordinate 29,315,993 downwards.
TCATAATGTTTGTTTGGGTTTTTTTTTGCATGTCAGAACATTTCAGAAAGTTACAAACCTGCAAATATCAGGAAAACTGGATTCAGCCACACTGGCGATGATGAACCAACCTCGCTGTGGTCTGGAAGACTCTTTCAATAACAAATCGCTCAAATATCGAGTCATGGGTTGGTGATTGCATTCATGCTGCATGCTCGTATTGTTACTGCAGTCTTTATTGATAATTTTCCGCAAAAATATATAATACAAACATCTTAATTGAACAGGTTACTGGCGCAAGAAGATGTTGACCTACCGCATTTATAATTACACCCCTGATCTCGGAGAGGAAAAGACCCGTTTGGCCATTCAAAGAGCATTTAAGTACTGGAGTGATGTGTCACCTTTAAGATTCAAGGAGGTGCAACAAGGAAGAGCAGACATAAAGATCTCTTTTCACAGAAAAGACAAGACCTGTCCTGTGCCCTTTGATGGACCAGGTAGGAACAATAAACACTGGTGATACATTTTTAAAATCAAGTAACAAACTTTTGATGTAGGCTGACACTGTAAATGAAACATTTAAGTGTTTGATAAGAATCTTGGCTTAATCTGTAGGTCATGTTTTAGCCCACGCTGATGCTCCTGAGTCAGGCGTTGTGCACTTCGATGGTGATGAATTTTGGACAGAAGGGACAAAATATGGCTCCAACCTGAGGATTGTTGCTGCCCATGAGATCGGCCACGCTCTCGGCTTGGGCCACTCACAGCACCACAATGCCCTGATGGGGCCTGTGTATACCGGTTACCGCTCTGACTTCAGGCTACATCCAGATGACATACGAGGGATACAGGCTTTATATGGTAATGTCAGAAAAATTGCATCAGGGTGTGTGATCTTTAAAATAGGGCTTGACCAATATATTATTCTGCCAATAATATGGGCCAATATTGGCGTATGGCAGATATATTGGCATCTGCAAATATGTTCTGCAATATGTGCCGATATTAAAGGAGAATTACTATGCTTTTCTGTCTTTTCTGAGTTAAAAAAAGTTGATACAGTGTTGGATGCTTGTGTCAAATGATGCTAAAGCATCACATAATGAGGTACATGCATTTGGAGGTGAGCCACCTCAGTTGGCTGTGCACGTTGGCTGCGCACGTTGTGTTTACAGTGTTTTTTTAAACTGTGTTTTTTCCAGTGACATTAATACATACTGGACTTCTTTATATGAACATGCCAGCATGTGCACACAGCGCTGTGCCTGCCCCTCCCCCTCACTGCTCAGACACTTCTGTGCTCTGCTCTCTGCTTCAGGGATTACTGTAAGCACTTTGCTCAAGATAGCTCCAATAAAGGACCGTTAACGTTGCTGAACTTTCCTGAAGAGGCAAGCACCAGACAGAAGCTGATAGCGTTCCTGTTACTTGTGGATTTATTCCATGTGGTTTCTTTAGCCTCCTCATTTGCTCATGAGCACGTGAGCTTAATTAATGGCTAAACTGCCGCTAAAGAACCACACATTTCTTGGTTGTGTTGGAGAGTGAGAAGCACAAGCTGTAAATAACATTTTATCAGTGTCTTAGCTGTGTTTATTTTGTGACAGTAAAGGGGTTGTGAGTACAGCCAAGTGCGGAAGGGGGAGGAGTAATGAACTGACAGACCTTTTTGAGAGAATGCAGAAAATACAAAGAAGAGAGAGGGCACGAGTCACAGTTTTTTGAAGGTCTACAGACTTTGCTGTTTGGTCAGTTGTGTTTAGCTGTTTTATAGGAGTCCAAAATCAAAATGAAAGACCTGAAAATGAGTATTACATGTCTCCTTTAACTGATTGAAAGCCTTAAAAAATGCTTGGACTAGTGATTTAAAAAGGTGTATTTATATATTATGTCCAGCAGAGGGCGATTCATTATTTAATATCTAATAGTGAAGTGTTTACTGCTCGGTGATAAAATGTTGGCCAGTATATTGGATATCAGAATTTTCTTGCTCCCTAATATCGGTATCTGCATAGGGCCCAAAAATCTGATATTGGTCAGGCTCTTGTCTGAAGTGAAGTTTATCCAATCTGAAGTTTTTTTTTCCCTTTTCAGGAAAGCCAGATGAAACTCCTCCACCCAAAAACCCAAGTCGGTATGTGCCAGGAGATGTTCCGGATCCTTGCAAATCCACTCTGGATGCAATAATGTTGGGTAAGGAGACTTCAATGCTATTAAACACTTGGAATAAAATAAATCTGCCTGTACTAGGGAGGGAAATGTATCTATGTGACACTATGTTTCCACCTGTATTGTGTCCCTGCAGGTCCTTTGCATAAGACGTATGTTTTCAGTGGTCAGTATGTGTGGACGGTGTCCAGCTCAGGCTACAACGCTCCCATCCTGATCTCTGCCCTGTGGAAGGAGCTGCCAGGCAGCCTTGATGCAGCTGTTCACTCTCAGCGGACTGGAAAGACCTATTTTCTGAAAGGTGGATTAATTTAATTGTTCAAGTACAAATATCCCAAAAGTATTATGGACAGTGCTGGCAAGATTTTAACATAAAAAAAAACAAACCTTTATTCTGTAACAGAAGACAAAGTATGGAGATACACGGGCTTCAAACTTGACCACGGCTTCCCCAAACGCTTGGCCAACATCCCTGCTAATGTCGATTCAGCCTTGTACTTCAACAAGAACAAGAAACTTATCTTCTTCAAAGTAAGTGCAAACAATCATACTTGCTTTGTTTTTTAACATCTCTTTCACGGATATACTTTTATAAATAATTTGCTTGTGTTTAGGGCTCTGTGTATTGGCAGTGGGATGAAATTGACCCGACAGACTTCAGTTCATATCCCAAACCCACTCAAGAACTTTTCCATGGGTTACCCAGCAACACTGATGCTGCATTCACGTGGACAAACGGTCATATATACGTGTTTAAAGGCACCCAATACTGGCGTGTTACCCAGCACCACCACGCAGTGGAGAAAGCCTATCCTCTGAGCACTGCCACACACTGGATGCACTGTGGCGACTGAACCACCAGAGGCCGCCAGTGATTCAACAGCACCTCATCCTGCCTCATGATTCAGAGTTATGTCAGTGAGAGATGCTTATTTATTAGAGCCTGACAAAAAAAGTTGATGTGCTGTTTGAATCTCTTGTGTGAGGATTTTTTTTTTGGAGTCAAAGTATTGCATGAAATCAACAACAGAATAAATATAATGATATTAAAAAAAAAAGCTATCAATGTGCATGCAATTGGAATAAGACAAAGAGTAATTCAGTAAAATTTGATTTTGTTTCCTCTGATTAACCTTCTTTCAGTAAGTCAGCCATCATTAATTTTGTAGTTTTAATCTGTACTTCAATTTTGACTTGTTAAAATACCCTCAGTGAAAAAGGCCTTTTGTACACCTGTGATTCACCGATGCACACGTGTGTTTTTGCCAGTTTTTGGGAAATTAGATGTCCTCTGGCCATATTTGATTGACATCTGCCTTGTTTGCCTTTTAATTTTGTTGCACCTGTTCGTGTGGGACTGAATTACTTCTTTGTAATTCATATTAGAATATATTATTAATATTAATGCTTTTTGCAGCTGTTGAATCTTTAATAAACTTAAACTTTTGAGCTGAAAAATTTGATGTGGACAGTTTTGTTGCTGTATTGCTGTTTAAGCAGAATTTTTCTAACTTTATGACTCTTGCTCCTGTCACATTATGTTTTTAGTGTTTATTATAGTTGTCCCTGGTGGCTTTTATTCTTTCTTTTTTTTAAATATTTTTTAAATTAACATGATCTCACTGTAATGCAGTGGTTTTCAAACTGGGGGGTGAGTCAGCGTTTGGATGCATACATCAAACCAACATGGATGACCAGGGGGAAAAAAATGTGGCGTTAATTTCAATGTACAACATGTTTTATGTAAGGTACATAAAGAAACCAAAGTTTGCTGATGCTGTCGAACTGACCTTTATTTTTCTGAAAAACAGCTTGGATCCTAATTTTATTTGTAAATTTACTTTTTATGGTGAATGATTGATAAAAGCTGTGGGGTGGGAGTGTAAACTTTTTTTGGCTTCTGAAGGTGGTTATGTCAGGAAAAGATTGAGAACCATTGCTTTAAAGGTCCAGTATGTAAGATTTAGTGGCATCTTGTGGTGAAGTTGCAGAATGCACCTGATTATTCCTCTCCTTCCAGGTGACGTGGACGACCCGCTCCCTCTGTAGATGTAAAAGGCTCAATCTAAGGTTGTGAAAACACACAAAGTCTTATATACTCCATAAACTCTTATACTCTAATGAAAATGTTCTTATGAGTATTATATTTTTTTTCTGCTGTATTCTATAATAGATCTCCTTAAATCCTGACCACCGGACCTTTTAACTGACATTAATTTGGGACAATAGTCCAAAAAATTGTCAAGCTGTTATATGTCTTAGAAATCTGAGGTTTATTGCTTCTTGTCAAACATTTTTCATTTTTCTGCAGTGTATTGTTAATCTAATGTGCATATGTTTGAATGAATTAAATGTTTATTATGGTAACATTTAAACTTCAAAAGAATTAGAACCCAAACTGATCTACAGTTGACATGTGATACACGGTATTTGCGGAATAAAGGATGAGTGAAACAAAACAGCTTTACTGTGTCTGCAAGATAAACTGTTCAAAGGATGTGCTGATGGTGAGTGTGGTGACTGCTGTATATAACACTGCTGTATGCTGTGTTATTCTGTGTTGTCATCATTCTGAGGATGATCTGCAATCTTCTCGACTCACACCGTCTGTGTGTTGATGATTATCTGACGCCTGCAGGCAAAACGGTTGAGTTGTTTCCGCGGACGTGAACATTTCAAAGGAAAGTTTAATTATCAGCACAGCCGACATTTGATGCTGTGTGTTCCTTCACACTGTAAAGACGGGAGAGGCAGCAGTCAGAGGCACCATGGAGCCCGTCTCAAAGTCAAAGTCAATTAGAGTGTGTGTGATGGTGCTGACGCTGCTGGTGGAGGAGCCTGTTCCCATCTGGCGCTCCTGAAGGCTCTGGAGGTAACTCTGCAAGGCAAACAGGAAGATGACATATTGTTAATGCACATGCAGTGACAATCTCATATAATCCTGCATACATGCATACATACATGATAAGGCTTTTTTTTAACATGCAACTAGACAAAATGAAATATAGTTGTAGCAAAATCTAGAGCTGGATGACGCATGTTAATGTCAGCCACTGACCGGTGCCAGGACGTCCCCTGCATAGCGTTTCAGCAGTGGTGGCCTGCGTCGACGGTATGTTTGAGGTCTTCTCTTTGACTCTCTGTATCTGTGCTTCTTGCTATGTTTCCTCTGTTTTTTGTGGGCAACTGAAATGGATAAGAAAGGGGAGGAGAAAATCATGTAATCATAAATACATAAATACAGTCACACAAGAGGTTATATTTAAAGCTGCAGTTGGTAACTTTTGCGAATGAGCTAACAAGCTAACATTAGCTGAAGCAGCCTTCCCTCCCTATTTTTGCTCTGACTCATAACAAAGGATTAAAGTTAAGTCCAGTTTGAACCAAGACAAAACGTTGCAGGGAAAGTTGCAGCGGAGGAAACTGGTCCGTTTCAGCTTGAGCTTGTGCGGTCGGCAGAGGTGAGCCACAGCGTAAGGCGTGAATAGTTAATCAGTTTGTACCAATGTCACTTGTCACCAAGGTGCGAAATACAGGGGGTCTCGTGGGGTCTGAGACCCCTTAATTAACAGGTCAGACCCCTTGAAAGCCTCAAATGCATTATTCTGGGGGGTCTCAAGAAAAAGCTTTAGTAAAATGATTTTTCGCCTGCAGTTGTCAATAAAATTTCTTGAAAAGGTGTATGTTGTCAAGAATTTATCATTTATTTTAAAGAATAAAGCTTGTATTCAGAAATATTATGCATTGTTGTGGTGTTTCCTTGGTTACCCGGTTGTTTCTGGTAATGCTGCCTTCCATTGGGTGGTGCTGTTGCAAAAGTTTGCACTCTTCACATTCCACCTGTCTATAAAGCTGCAGATTTTTTTTCTGCTTTAATATTGGCTCTCTCATGGACTAAACATGGCAAGGAGAAAACAAAGGTCCTCACTAACCAGCTTTGGATTTACTTCTAAAAGGCTTTACCGGGGAACCAAAATGTGGAGGAGGAAGCTGGTTTGGCTGCTGCAGCTAACCTTTGTGTGAATCTGTAGCCTACCATTGGTAAGACTTCAGTTTAACACTGTAGCACTTGTTAGGGGGAGACTCCCCGATTTCCACGGGGTATTTCGCACACTGCTTGATGCTAAGAAGCGACCAGCCAATCAGGACAGAGAGTACAGAGAATACCACTGATTGAGCAAATAGAGCGGAAGTGATAGGATTTTTACCAATCCTGAATAAGAAGACATGGGAAAACACAAATATCTCACGATACTCTCAGACCGCATCACTTACTAAACTCTGTTAATGGGTATTATAACATTTTTCCAAATAGAACACTAAAAAGCTACTGATAGTTATTTATTTTGATAAGTTACCAATTGCAACTTTAAAATGAAAAAAAGCCTTTATATCCATCAAACTCACCTTCTGTGTGTGACACTCCTTTGGCAGTAAACCTCCATTGCACCAACACGCCTATCAGACTCAGAACAGGCCATATTCCAGTGATCGCCCAGTTAAACCAGCAGAGTGGTCGTGGGGCCTCTTGACAAAGTATATCATACACCTGCTCAGGCAACATGAACGTCCCCAGCAGGTAATCCACACTCAGCATCACAGCGGCCGCTCCGAACACAGACGTGCAGATGATGGTGAACAACTTCTGCCACTGAAGTGTGAAGACAGCAGTGACGATGCTGGCAGCCAGTACGGCACTGAGAGGCACCCACACTGGAGTAAGGCTGTGAAACTGCCCGATAACCACCAGGATGGCGAGGGAGAGCAGGGTGCCCAGCTGCAGGCCGCTGAGGAGGAGGCCCATCGTGGACACCAGCATCGTCATCAGGCCGCACAGCACACCCACACCCAGACCGATCCCTGCCTTCGTCTCTGTCCTCATTTGGGCGTCCAGCCTCGGCTCCTTGTAGTAGAACAGGAGCACAGCTGCTGAGCTGAACATGAGGCCAGAGAAAAACATGACCATCTTGAAGCAGCGGTATCCTAAAAAGTGAAAAAGCAGAAATATTAGGCTTATATTTGTTTGAAAAGCACAACGTCATCTACTCATCCATGTTTCCAAATCCATTGGTGACACTGCTTTGACTGAGAGTTTAAAATGTCTTAATGCAAAGAGCCAAACTGACTTGCTGACACAGAAAACCGTTCTCACATACAAACAGAAAAAACCCATCATGTTCAGCCCACAGAATAAAGCCACTTAACATTTGATCAAGTTTTTCAGCATATTTAATAAAGTTCAGAGCGCTGAATCAGTGCAACATGTTTTTTTTGGTAAGCATTTTGTATTGTTTTAATTACATTACAGTGCAGTTGTGAGCAACTTTGATAACACTAGCAATGTAATCGCTAACTAGTTATACACCAAGCGTAACCAATCAATGATGAAGTCATGAAGCTAAGTGGGATCATGGGAAATTTATAAACTGTCACTACTGCGGATGAAAATCTACGAACGTGACTGAGGCAGAAGTGTTCACAACTGGGTAATTTATTGAAGTTTTATTCACGTTATGTTTTGTCACATTTGCTGACTTCCTTCCTCCTTCTCTGACTATTGTTACCCTGGAAGTTAGCAGCAGAGGACAAAATGAAACGCACCATTATCTTGAACAAAATTACAGATTTCTGAGTTTGAATTTTGTTGGAAACATTTGATATAGTGTAGGAACACAACTCAACATAATATAAAACAAAGATGAAATAGTTTTTAGACATTTGAACATGTGGAAATGTTACGTACTGTAAGTTTGATATAAGTGAAATATTTAAAATTTGTCATCTTGACTTCACTTTAGACTACAGCATTAAATCATATATTTATAGCATATTTAATAAATAAGTTGTGCTTTAAAAGGCTGTTAGAATACTGACATTTTCCTTGTGTAATTCTGAGTAGTGGAGCACGTACAACTTCATCTAATGTCATTTAGTTACTGTTTTACAGCATTACTGCTCAGTTACATTTTAAAAACACAATAATGATAAAAATGCAGTGATAGACACAACATGTTTATTTTAGATTTGAGTCTTTGACTGAAAACTCGGTGAGCTGCTTCGAGGCGCCTGCAGAAGTTAATGGGTCACACATTTCTGAAATACATTTTATAAATAAATTTGTTCCAGTAGTTGTGTCCAGCTCCAACATCTGTCATTAACATTCTCTTTGTGAGTTATTGTGAGCCCACTCTCTCTTTATCTTTTTAGTCAAAAAATATGACTCTGAGAAAACTGTCTCTGCCTGCTTCAATGAAAGAACTGTTTCTCCCTTATGTGATTAATTATTGACACTCACAGACTCTTTACAGGCGACATGAAAACTCTGTGAGAGTTCATGGGAACACAGACTTTGGCAAAGTGTGCGTTTGCGTAATGTCACATGTTTTAGGTCCAGTGGACACGTGTCTCCTAATCACACTCATTGTTTGTGTTTATTGGATTTGCTACCACATATTTTCTCAGTGAAAACAGAAGCAGTAATAAAGTTATGTTAAACTCTTTTGCCTCATGTTGCCTCTTCTGTAAATCTCCCTCGCAGCATTTTACTTAACATGCAGCTCTGCAAGCGGCTGTCACCTGAACATAGAGGCTGTTTATGAAAATACAGAACATTGCTGTCAGCTTTTGTCAAGTTTAACACAGTAAAACGAGAGAGGTCAGACAGTGCAACAGGTGGCGCCTCATTAATGCTGCCTGTGTCAAATGCAGACGCAAGACTGCCCATCTGCCTCCTCCAGCTTTGTGCTCATCCACCCTAAACCCCTGGCAGCCTGCAGACACCTGCCACCGGGGTTAAACCACCAGGTGAGCTAATGAAACATTTAAAGTGTGGAAGCACTGAGAGAGGAGGCATGTTGAAATGCTTACCTGTATAATTTATATACATGCACGTTTAATACTAGCTCTGGTATTGTGAGTACATACCGAAAAAGCAGTAGATGAGGCCGAGTGAGAAGCAAGCAGCGCAGACAATAGATGGGATGACTTCATACTTAATATTAATCTCAAACGTGCACATGTCCAGCTCAGCTAGGCCGGCTCCTGGCTCCTCAGTAACATAGAGGGAAGTGACTGCCATCATAGAGGATTATTACTTCTTCTCTTGTGCAGTTGGTCTGGATGTGAATCTGCTTTGTTCATTGAAGGGGGAAAGCTGGAGTGTCCTGCATGTGCATGTGGCATCCAGGGAAAGAGGAAGCTCCTGAGTGAAGAACTTGTTCTAAACTGTTTCCTGTTGTGCACCTGCAAAAAGAAAAGTTTTCAGCTTCCATGGCAACAAAGAGACAAAGAGTAATATTTTTCCTGGCTGCTAACTTAGTAGTTATTATTCTCTAAATCTTATGAACATCCTGGAAAGTAGTCCTTTAAAATATTACTTTTATTCCATGAGAGACATCTTTATGCCCTCAGGTGTTGTTGTTAAAGTGTATATTTGAGAGGATATGGCTCTTTCCTGTGCCTGTTCAGGAAACTGGGGATCCCCTCCGTTTTCCTGGTTTTATTTTGTACAAGAACAGGATACAGGCGAGGAAATGACCCGGTGGCTGGATGCCATCGTCACACAAGCTTATTGTTCTCAGCATGTGTTTAGGTGCTTTGTTTACTGAACAATATGGCAAAAACAAACACCTCAACAATAATGCAAGATATTCTAGAAGCCAATAAAGACAATAAGTGATGGAAGAAGTACGCAAATCTTTTACAAGTAATAAAGCTAAAATTCAAAATACTCTGTCACAAGTAAAAGTTCTGCATTTCAAAGTATTAGTATGAAAATATAACAAAGTACCAGCAACATAAGTAGCTCATATGCAAAAGAGCCTACAAAAATATCTATTATATAAAATTACTGTATTCTGATTATTGATGCATCACTTTCCTTTGTTGCAGCTGGTAAAGTTTATATACTGATATGTGACTTGTGAATTTGTTCACACGGATCAATAAAGTTTTATCTTATTTTACTTCAACCACATCATAATTTATTTGTGTGGATTATGGAAAAGTAAGTAGTAACTAAAGTTATCAAACATTAAATGACAATAATTGCCTTTGAGTTGTGTGGGAATGTTATTATAAAATACTTAAGTAAAGCAGAGGGACCTCAAATTATTCAGTACATGAACTTAAGTAAATGTACTTAATTACTTCTACCGTTCATACCAGATTGTATCTCTTATAAACCAAATAAATCAGTCTGAATCATTAATTCCTTTCTAAAAATCGAAGTGTGTGAAAGCACGGGTCGTGTTTACACACTCCTCTCATGTGGACTGGCTAACAGCAGTGTGATTCACTGTGGGGACCTTATAAGCCGTTCAGGCAGATCTCACGGTCAGCAAATGGAATTAGAGGAGCTTTAGCAGGTGAGTGATCCTCCTGTCTGCTCGTGTCCTCTAGTAAAGGTGAGTATAACACAAACACTTACACTTTCTAACAGATTGCCAGTAAAATAAAAAATCAAACTCTGTGGAGGATAAAAAGCTCCTGAAGCAACTCCATCTATACTGGCTTTGTTGTTAAATTCCACTGTATGAAAACGTTATTTCTGCAACATTTTTCTGCGTTACGTGATGGTATTATCAGAATTTCCCAACAAAATGTCAGTGATAAATCTTAAGAAACGGAAAAATAATATTTCAGGCTTACCTGGAACGAGGCATATCTTCACAGAGTACAAGCGAGCTTGAACAGCGAAATAAAAAAAAGTTTCTTTAGTTGTAGTTGTGTCAAATTCCAGTAAACCCAACAGGCAGCGAGCTTTCAGGAGTCTGTGGGAATGAGTGTTTTCCTCTGTGAGCTGAGACTCCAAACTGTGCTCATGTGAACAGCTGACGCTTGACTCTGAGAGGAGGCCATCTGCTGCCAAGTCCAAGGCCGAGCCAGCGGAGGGCTCAGCTCTCACTACCCATCATCCTACTGGAGCCTCTCCTCCCTGCATCATCACTCCAGAGCTTAATGTCATTCAGTGTGGCACTTTTGATTTAATCCAACTCTGCAACCTTTTTTAATTTACATTAATTACATAATTAATCTGGCTGGGCAATGTGCTCCTTTTGCTAATTTGTGCTTAAGTAAAACTGTGATCACTATGCTACGTATGCTCAAAGCAAGAAGGAAGGTAACACGTAATCAAAAGGAAGATGCTCCAATTGATCTCATATATTTTAAGCATTCAAGATAAACTCTTATTTAAACACACCACACTGATATGAAAGAGTAAGTCTATTGCTGTAGTCTGGAGTCCAGCAACATATGAACAGAGTCATACAGTACGTGTGTTGTCCGCGGAGCATAAAGGCTGAATTATGGCACAAACATAACAGAAAATGTCAGGGAGGAAGGAGCAGATTAATAATGACAGCAGAGATTGTCATAACTGCGGAACACTGAGCTGCAGTAAGGTTGACATAGCCAGTGAAATGAAGCTGTCAGTGTGAATTATGCTCCTCTTGTGAGATATGTAGCCTGATAAACACAGTAACTTGTAGGTCTTTCATCAGTCAAATATGTTGTTCTACTTCCTGCCTCAGGAGGAAAAATGAGAGGGCGCCTTTTAAAGGTTTAGAGATCAACTACAAACTGGTTGAAGTACTTTGTGCAAAAAGACGGTGGAATTTTAATAAATTTTTAGTCACCCTACAGATGCCAATATTCATCTGCAAGTCAGTCACTGAAATATTTTGGGAACTATTTCAGTAACTGTCACATTTTGCACCAACATTAATTGCTTTTGATTTTGGTGACCCCCTGGTCTTTCTCTACAGTGCCACCATGAGGCTGGCATTTGTGATTTTGAGTGAAATGACTGAACAACGACTGAATAGATTACTTTTAAACTTGGTAATTGTTTTGGTTGACTGTCAATCTAGCGCCATCATCAGGTCAAAATGTAATTTCTCCAATATTTTATTATTTATTTTAAATACATTTATGATGAAGTGCCTGCAAAGTAATGACATTTACAAAAGCCTCGATTGTACTTTGTTTAGTGTTAATTAGACAAATGTTAGCATGCTAACAAGCTAATCTGAGTTATTAAAAGTAAGCGTGTTAGCAGGTATAATGTTTACCATGTTTATCATTATAAATTAGCTCGATGGATGTTGTTAGCATTATTCCTGCTAAATAAGCAGTATATTGCAATTGTGCTGATTTTAGCATGATGTGAGCAATTAGCGCAGTGGCCTCAGAG
>JAPXVT010000002.1:29003462-29015101 GCA_029823135.1 Acanthurus reversus | reverse complement strand
CGGAATATATCCTTCACATAAGAAAATCTTACACATAAAAACATATAGGCTACTTGAGAAATATTGATACCATAAGTAGTCAGAATTAGAGCATTAGTTACTGCTCATACGCACTTTATGGAAAAGATTCTGCTAAAATTAGCCTCTTTTGTCTAATTAGGTTTAAACTCAGGAAAAAAAAAACATTAAATGGTTTAAATGGTTTATATACTGTACAATAATCGAGAGTCCAACTGGTGAATTTGGAAAAATACTTCCTTTGTCTCCAGCGCACCTCCCACTATTATACTACACCCAATCAACAACGAACAAAAAGAATCTTTTCATAATTTATGTCTTATCCAATCATCTTCGAGTATTTACTCGCTTTAGTTTGCATAATTTACCTTATAGCCAATCATCGTTTAGAGGGGCGGGACTAAAGCACTGGTACCAGTCACTCGTTGCCTTTGCATCAAACGGCCACATTTCAAACTAGAATGGCGACCGCTGTCTGCGGTCCGCCGGCACCCGGCCGTAACAGCAAACCAGCGAAAACACACAGAGAGCACCGAAGGAAAGCGAAGGATTCACGAAGGAGACAGGCGGCTCTGTTGTTCCTCAATAATATCTCACTCGACGGACGGCCCCAGTGTCAGGTTAACGATGGAAATACCGACCAAAACGCGGCTGAGGAGCGCCGAGTCAGCGACAGAGACGGCGGTGCCACGATCGTGCCCCTGCCGGCGGACAGCCAAGGGCCGGTCTCCCAGGTGACAGAACCCGCTGCGGTCGGTAGTGGCTCGTCCTCCAGTTTTCCAGGAGTGGTCACACCTACCCGACCTTCTTTGGTAATGTCTCCAGGATTTGTCGGGGCCAATGAAGTATTTTTGGAGGGAGGCAGTGGGGCCGATACGCTAACCCCGGACACCATTATGTCTCCTACGCCCACCGGGCACCAGCCCTGCTCCCGTGTCAGGTCAACACCCGCCGCCCTGAGCCCGGTCCCGGCCGGTAATTCCCTGGATTCACGACTGAGGTGAGCGTACCAGACAGGTGGTCGGTGTCCCACCGCGGGCCTTTAAATAGGCTTCTGACTTCCGCATAGAATGAAAACAGCAAGTATCAAGAAAAGAATTTGCTTTCATTTTCATTTAGTGTCAGTAATTTGCCACTTATCACATCATAACCACAAGTGTTTTTTAGGTGACGTTTAGAGCTTATAGATATATATTTAGATGGAAAAAAAATCAATGTTATTCTGTATAATTTTATTATGTGGTAGTTTTATTGTATTATTTTATATTAGACAGATACTGTTGCTGTTGACCTACATTTTTTAGCGTCTTGTCTCTTAGCAGATATCAGATTCATGATGTGAGGTGATGTTTGGAGGAAATAACTAACAAGTCCTGTCCTTTTTGTAGAGGGATGGTTGGATTTGACCTTCTTCTTAGTTTTTGCCATCAAATCTCTGATGAAAAGAGATTTACACTGCTGAAAGAGTCCAGATTACAGAGGGAACCCTATCATGTGAATGCCCTTTGTTTTGAGGTTGTTAAATCAGCATTAAGGATGTGATAATTTTTTTTGTCTCCGCTCAGGTTGAGGAATGTTTCTGGTTCTCCTGGACCCAAGGCGCCAAGGAAAGTCCACTTCATCAAGAGTATGAGGCAGTATGATACCAGGGGGTGTAGGTGAGTCTCCAAAAGACATTTACATAAACAAATGCATTTACATACAATATGCATCAGCTTAGCTCATGAGGAATTCTGCTACACGACCTTCCTGTCAGAGAAATGTAAAGAAACAAAAGCTGTTTTATTTGGGACTCTGTAGTGGGCCTTCAACTCACAAGCAGTGTTATACTTCTCCCGCTGGTGCTGTAATAAGCAGCTTAACTCTGGCAGAGAGACTTAGTTTGGACTGCAGAGGAAAAACAGCAGCACAGCTGCTGAGTGCTACAGTGAATTTAATCACCCTTGGAAGCTTTGCAAAAGCCAAAAGAGGTGCAGTGTGGAAATATAACACCCTATTGCACCAACAGCAAGGGAACCCAAAAGTAAGACAGCAGTGAAGTATCACTCTGCCGGCTGTCCCTTTGGCTGATTGAGCAGTGTTAGAAAACAGGAGGGTGAGAAGATATTTTGTTGGGAAAAAAAACATGTCATGTAGTTGTTTATTTATTTATTTCCCACCAGCTAAACCATTTGTATTTGAATATCATTTTTACATTTCACTTTACCAACATTTCATGCCCTCATTTATAATACATGCAGTGTGACGTGTGTTTTCTGCTGGTGTGTGCAGAGCAGTGACGTAACAAACCTAGAATGCTCCACAGGCCTGACTGCGTTTCAGTTTTCAGTGCATGATACTTACTGAGCTGCAGCAAAGTTATCCAGGATAGATTTCTGTTACAACATGTCAGAGATGTGATATCTCTCCCTGAGACCCAGAGATGGCTGACTGCATGTTGCTGATTGGTGTTGTGTGAGAAGCTGAAGCTCCTTGTGTGTACGCAGTGTCCTTAGCTGCCCAAAGCACTGTTGTGTTTGGTGCTTGTGTTGCCATCAAGTAGAGTTTGATTGATTTGTCCATGTTCTTGTTAGAACAATTGGGCTGTAGTTAATGTGTACTGCATTTTTTTTTTTTTTGGTAACAAGTCCCTGTTTTCAGCTTGTCCTTAGCTCCTCAGGCCCAGTCTGTGCCTCTCATTTATAAAACTACCTTTTAGAGATGCTCCAATACCATTTTTTCCTTACCGAAAAAAAAAATCTGATACTTCATACTGGTAATTGTGCAGTAAAACACTGCTAAGATCCAGGCAGAATGGCAAGACTCCACTTAAAGCTGTGTTATATGCACAACGGCCGATACAGTCAAATGTTGAAATTAAGGTCAGGAAGCTTTAAAGCTTTGACCTCCTCAGTACAGGCTCAGCCCGTCATGTAATTTGAAATCACCGTTATGTTCATATTTGATTTATCTGCTGGTTATTTTCACATTGTTGTTGTGTTTGTCTCATTTTGTTGGAAAATATTACAAACTAGGGCACTACCAATAGGGGATTTTTTGGGCCGATGCTATTACCAATATTAGGGAGCAAGAAACTATATCTGATATATTGGCTGATATATTTCAACTGATAATATTGGCAAACCAATATATTGATCGGGCCTACTAAAAAAATTCATTAGAGTCTGAGATGATGCCTTAAAGGATAAGTTCATTTTTTTGCACTATAAAGCCTCATAATAAGGATATTTACGATAAAATACAATGTTCTACAGCATTATTATGACTGATGGTGCAGTCTATAGGGCTGGAGCTCATTGCTGACGTCACTGCTTGCTGAGAACAACGGAGGAGCAATGTGACTCTGACAGTCCGTCAGAAAATGCAATAAACACTCTTTTTAAAAAGTGAGAAACTGACTGAATGTTTAGTGGTGTCCACTCATGTACCAACACTAAGACAGGAAGTTAAACAACAGCATATAACCTGGAAACGGCTCTTTCAGCTGCCTCAGGAAACAAACAAACAGCTGTTTTCAGGTTATATGCTGTTGTTAAACTTTGTGCATTAGTGTCGGAACATCAGCGGACATGACTGAACATTTGGCCGGTTTCTCTTGTAAAACAAGCATTTATTGTGTACTTTTTGACAGTTTGTCAGTGTGCTCAAGCACCTCCATCGTTTTCAGCCAGCGGTGACATCAGCAACGAGCTCCAGGACTGTGCCATTCATCATAATAACGCCATTTACCGTTGTGTATGATCGTAATGAACACTAGGGCTTAATGTGCTAAAAAACAAACTCCTCCTTTAAGTCATGTGTTGTCCCACCAGCAGTCCATTACTAAACAATATTATGTGAATCATCAAGATTAAGAAAATAAAAAAATGTAGATTTGGGACTGGAACAGAAGCTGTGGTCTGTGAACTCTGGGCATTTCTCCTGAAAAGATTCAGGTTTTTCTCATCTTGTTTGGAGCTTCAGGTTGTTGTTGAATGGTGTTTAGCTTCAGCAGTGCTGCAGGTAGAAGTGGCTCTGTGGCCCATTTAACTGTCATTGTAGCTTTGGCACTGATGAATATCGTGTATACAGTAACCCTTGAGTAGCACTGACTGTAGTTGTTGCTTGTAGACTGACACACCATCTGTTTTGTCTGCCTGTACTTGCTGTGTCCTGCAGGATCGTGCTGGTTTGTGCCAAGCGGTCGCTATATGCTGCTTTCTCAGTGCTGCCCTATGGAGAGAGTGCTCACCTCAGGTACAAAGAAAGCACCATCCCAAGCAGAGAGCACCCACCATTCGCTTTTATGTTCTCACCATCCTCCCATCTGATCCATCACCATCATCATCATCATCATCACCATTCTCAGGAAAGGGCAGCCTGTGTGTGTGTGTGTGTGCATCCTGCGTGAAAAATGACACAAATGTGACTCTTTCTGAACAGTGATCCCAAGCTGGAGGCTCAGAGACAAAGGCTGTCCTCTGTGGTGGCTGCTGACCTGCTTCCTTCCCTGGAGGGTGTGGAGCTGGGCTCTTATGGCAAGGTAAATGACTGTTTGTTATGCAGTGAATGTATGTAGTTATGTAGTGCTAACAGGAATATTCAGATTACATGATTTGTCTCATTTTTCCTGCTCAGACGGTGTCATACGCTCAGTTCCTTTATCCGACCAATGCCTTGGTGAGACAGAAGAGCAGCGGCGCTCCGGAGAACTGCACAGCTCAGACCCCTCAGTTGCGTTTCCGTGGCAACGGGCAGAGGAACTTTACCCCCGGTCGTCTGAACAACAGCGCGGCACAGGAACCAAGTACGCCTTCAGCTCAGGCTGACAGATGCACCAAACCCACCGCTGCTTCTTCACTGTTTTACCTCAGATGTTTTCACACACTCTGTGTTTTTGTGCTTTTCAGGTGTCGAGGAGGTGACAGAGTACGATCCCAACCTGCTCAGCGACCCACAGTGGCCCTGTGGGAGACACAAGAGGGTCCTGATATTTGCATCATATGTGGTAAGAAACCGTACATGCAGTTAAATATCCATGTTCTGGTCATATATATTTTTTAACATCATGTAAACAAGAATTTTTCTTTTTCAAGGTAGGAGATTGTGGAAACTTGCTTACTCCTGGTAGATTTTCTTCATTGCTGATTTTCTTACCATGTGAATATCAAGCAGGGTTTCTGATCTGCTTTTGAAGGCCAGCAGGCAGGGAAAGTAACAGCAGAGCATGTGGATTCAAAGAGAAAAACTGTGTACATTTTTGTATTCAAAATATGGATATCTGCAGTCTTTTAAAACTTTGAATTTATTTCCTCTAAAAGGCCCTAGAATGTTTAAAAATGTTAATGTCTTTAAAGACTGTTGGCAGACCTTAACAGTGGGATTTTTCTACAGTAGATTGTGTGTGTAGGAGGCTGTCAGAGCCATCAGACCTGCATCAAACACTGTCACTGCTGTTAACTACAACAGCTGGATGATCACTGACTTAAAATGGGCAAATTTTGTTGCACTGAAGGTTTTGCTAAAATCTGAATTGTTTCTCAGCAGTTAATTCATCCGTCCGCTTTCTGCTGCTTATCCAGGTCATGGTAATTTAATGAATTATATCGTTAGAAATTATTGTAAAATCAGCTGGGAATTACGGAAAAAATGTGACACTGTAATAAATTAGTCTCAGATTTCTGCTATATTGTCAGTAAAATTGTGAATCTGGTATGAAATTGAATTTAAGGTGATATTTCTAAAACATTGAAATGCTGTGTCAGCATAAATTAAACAGAATGTGATAATTTGACAATCACTTTTTGACACATGCTGTTTGAGTACAATACGTTCATTCTGTCCCCTTGATTCACATGACTATATTGTTACTAAGTACTTAATGTCACAAGATCACCTCCAGCATGAGTGTGGAATGATCCATGCAGATGGTTCATGAGGAAAACTGTAAATCTTCTCTGTAGCCTTGATTCATGCTGACATGCCGGTTTGTTTTTGGTCTCTGCAGACGACAGTTATTGAGTATGTGAAGCCATCTGACCTGAAGAAGGACATGAATGAAACTTTCAAGGAGAAGTTTCCTCACATCAAGTTGACCCTGAGCAAGATAAGAAGGTACAGACATATTGCATTGCCCCTCAGGTCCTCAAATTCTCCTCTCAGAGCCGTTTGAAGGTTGGCCTCGTTGTGCTCGTTCACATTTCCTTGTGGTTTGTAATCTGGTTCAAAGAAGTCACACATCGCGCCCTTTCTTAGAACACTGATCCGTTATCGTGTTTCCTCCCCTTTCACTCCACCAGCCTGAAGAGGGAGATGCGGGCAGTGAGCGAGGAGTTCGGTCTGCAGCCGGTCACCACGGCGATGGCTTTTGTTTACTTTGAGAAGCTGGTGCTGCAGGGGCGCCTCAACAAGCAGAACAGGAAGCTGGTGGCGGCGGCGTGCGTGCTGCTGGCTGCAAAGATCAGCAGTGATCTGAGGAAGCCAGAAGTCAAACAGCTCATTGATGTGAGTAAAGTTCCCATGGAAACAGATCAGAGAGTAGAGGCATAAAAAAACAGTGCTTGTTAACCTGAAAGCTGTCACGTCCCTCATGCTAATGAGAAAAGAGCAGAGAAGAAGTAACAGATGTGTCAGTATACGATACAGTCAAACTTATTTCTCATACTTATTTATGTGTGTGTTTCTTTTATTTGAAAAGGAACACTGGAGGTTATTGACACTAACACTTGTGGCTCTCATCCAGATGAGCCAGATTTAGCTAGTTTTAATGTGTCGTCACTGCCGGGTTGATGTTTTGTTTTGCTTTTTTTTAAAACAACAAAAAAACCAACACGAGAACATAAACACAAAGAGTAAATCAACAACATAACCACTATAACAAATACTGACACCATGATTTGCTCGTCCTGTAACCACTGTTGTATGCTCTGTAGATAGACCTTTTTTAATATAGCCAATCAAATAATCTATCACAGGCAGGTGGTCATTGAGCCAATCAGCAGGCAGCTACACAACAAACTGCATTAGCATTTATGCTAAAGTCTCCCTCTAATCGAACTTAGAAACACGAACACATCCTGTTCTCAGCGCTAACTTATTGTACAAACATGAACCGGAGAAAAGTGCACAGCCAACATCACTTTTGCACGCAAAATTTGCTAATGAGCCTCAGGAAATTAAAAAGCATGTAAGCATACCTGCTAATATTTTGGTCTGGTTTTTACTCTATAGTTCCACTAACAACCTGCTGCAAGCTCATTAAATAGAGGCCACAGCGCAAGTTTATTTACTTTCTCGAATACTGCTGGTGCAATAGGGGGCATTTTTAATATTTGTGTTCATTGAGCTCTGATACATATGTAGAAGGTTGAACAGTAAATTGTGAGGCTGTTGTCACTATGATAAATTACAAACAGTACAGCTAATTAAATGCATGTGGTCTACTGCGTCACTACCAAAGAAAACTGTTACACAGAGCAGTAAAAATAAAATGTTAAGTACATTCTGACAATTGCTAAAACAGTGGAACCATAAAAAGCATCGTCATGATCACTATGATGAAGTAAGCATTTTTATTGGATGGAAGAGAGTCAGACACATAACTCTCCTAAACACTTAAATATTTCAGTGTGTTTGATTTCTTTAACTAACTGCATCACATTTATCCTTTGAACCCTTCCTCTGTTCTTCTCCCTGCGGACGAGCAGAAGCTGGAGGAGCGCTTTCGTATAAACAGACGAGAGTTGATTCCTCTGGAGTTCCCGGTGCTGGTTGCCTTGGAGATGGGACTTTACCTCCACGAGAGCAAGGTCATGCCGCACTACCGCAGGCTGGTGCAGCAGGGCTAGACCTGACACAGTGATGTCTGACACTTTTATCAATTCATTAATAACATCAGCAAGTGTGTGTGTGGGTGTGTGTGTAATTAGATTTTTGAATCAGAACTGACCGTGTCTTGTGTGTCTGTGATGGATCGACCAGTTTATAAGCTGTGGTGAAACAAATAATTCTGGTACTGTTTATTTTGTGTCAGCTGTGACTCGATTCACTGTATTTGAAGAATAAGTAGTTTACACGTTGGCATGTGCGTCCCCCTGAATGTCTTTTTAAGCGTTTGTACATGTGACGTTCTGATGTCATGAGCTCTACGTTAGAGATGTTCAATGAGCACGTTAATTGTGCTTTTATTTTGGATTCTCGTAACCCAGTTTTTGGTAAGTCCCAGTATTCTTCCCCTCTGTTTAAATGAAATGTGCGCTGTGATGCTTGTATTTGTGGAAAACTCTTCTCCTGCACCTTTTATATTACTATCCAGTCTGTGTGTTATTTAACTACAAAGAACCATGCTGTTGATTTTTGTAAATGCCTTTTTAACCCACTGTGACATTGAATCGTTTTTAGCCATTAGACTGAAACATGATACTGTAGATTGTGGGCAGAAAGCGTCTGAACAGTTTTAATCTGTTATTATAGAAGGAAGTGGCCTTTAGCTTATGTTGATTTGATGTTTGTTCTGTATGTCCCACAACAATCCAGCAGCCACATTTGTGTATTTATTTTGTTCTTGACTCGTGTGGCAGCTCTGTGTTCAGACTGATCTACAGTAAAACCTGTTATACTGTAAGTAAACAGGACTGTAAAAGCAAATTATTTATAAAAATTTTTTGGTTTCTGTTTCCTGTCATTACCCAGGGATATGTTTTTGTAAAATGCACTGGAAATTACGCCTCAGCAGTCTGGCTAGTTGTCACTGTATTTTTCAGTTCTCAGGAATTTTACTTTGTCGTATTGTTGAATGACTCATAAACTGAAACCCAAAGAGACGTTATTACTGTAGCTGGAGTAAAACAGATTGTAGTGCTTTCATAAAACGAGTAAAATCCAACCATTGTGACTTTTTAAGGATGAATAGACGTATGAGTTACCCCTACAAGTGCCAGACAGTATTAACTTGACTGCAGTACTTATCAGAGCCTGATCAATATGGGATTTTTGGGGCCAATACTGACATTAGGGTGCAAGAAAATTCTGATATCTAATTTATTGGCCAATTTCAAAATCATCTGAGTGTGGTTTTCGAAAACTTGTGACAAAGATATGTAATGGAGGCAGAATATCATTTACGTCAATCCCCATATATCTGTGATAAGCCAATAATATCGACAAACCAATACATCTGTTGGGCCAAAGTACGTGTTGTGTAACTTTTCTGATTTGGATGCCTTTAGGTGTACAAGTATGGACAAAAAGTGCCTGAAACTACAGTTGCAGTGAAATGGTTGACCATCTTATCAAAAGTGATATTAAACGTTAAAATTTCTCATAAGTCTCGCTGCTGTAAAGGTCTTTAAATGTTGAGGTTGTTCCTGTCTGAAAAAGATAATCATGAACTCTTTACAGTCCTGGACATGATGGTGATTCAGATTGTTGTCTGTGTCTGCAGTGTGAAAAACGTACCACAGTAAACATCCAAGTAGATCCGTGTAACCGAAGAAAAATGTTGTCAAATGGGTGAATATTCATTGTTTTCATACTATAAAATGAATGTTTTTGAAATATATTTTCAGACACTGAAAAGTTGTTGGAGTCTCTTTTTTTAAGTCTATAATCAATTTTTTATAGTTTGTTTGAAGTTGTTTTCATGTCTTCAGAGCGTTTCTGGTACCAAGTAAAGATCACAGCAGGTGAAGTGACGGTTCATAAAACCGTCTGGAAAAAAATCCACGACAGACAAGAGTTTCTCATGGTTTTACTGTTCCCTTGTGTTCGGACAGACTGGTGGCTGACATGCAGGCAGATTATATATACGTATGTTCATTCAGTTAAATCAGTAGATAATAATTTAACACACTGTCAGAGGATGAACACAGCATTATCAGCTAAGGGAGAGTCTTAGTCACAGTTTCTACTTCAGTCACCATAATCTTTATCCTTTTATGAGTAATAGTTACAAAACAGGAAGCAGCTAAATAAATATGATAAATAATAATGTTAAGCGTTCTTAATCCAAGCTCATGTCTTCATCGTCGTCTTTCTTGTCTTTAGAGTCGCCATCCTGGTCCGACTTCGTCTCTGTTTCCATTGCTTTTGCAAAAGCCTCCACATCTGCAGTGTTGGACAAGTCAGGAGATTAAGGCTGCAAATATCGATACATTTTTCTAAAAACTGACTGCAAATTAGTTTCTTGAATAATCTACTGGAGTGTCTATTTGCAAATTCGGCTAACATTAAACGCTGAACTCTCACCCAAAAGACCAAAAGTCACTGCGGACTTATTTTTTTGACTTATATGACTTTATTATTTAGCTTTCAGTTGCAGTTTAGCTTGTTTTATGAAAAAAAAGAACAAAACTACTTCATCAGGTTTAGGACACAATTGTGTATTCTGTTTAAACAGCATTGTTACCTATGGACACATGGCTGCTGTTAGCATCTGGCTTAACTGATTAATTGTCTTGTATAAAATATCAGTTCAGTAAGGTTAGAGATAATTAAACTCAAACTCATGTTGAAATATGAAAATTTCAAAAGTTAAAAATGCTTATTGAAATTTCTCAGTATGTAAGCTGACATACAGGGTTTCAGTGACTCAATTTGTTCAACAAACAGTCCAAAACCGAAATATATCCAAATTTGCAAATGACCTTTTTTATCATTTACACGTGGAAAACTGTAATTGTTCATCTGTAACAGTGCAGAAAATTTCTACGACAATAAGTGCACATAATTTTGAATTTTCTTTGGAAAATGTTACCGCGCAATGTAACTAGACTTTGTAGCTGTCACATTAATGCAAGAAGTTCAGAGTTTCTCTGGTGAGGTGTAGTTTGAGGATTAAGTGGCATCAGTTGGAAATACTCAAGGAAAGTACAAGTACCTTAAAATTACACCTGAGTAAATGTACTCTGATGGACTCCGTGTCTGATAAAACACAATGTCACTGTGTTCACGGCAGCTTTCTCATTGAATTACAGCTTCCAGTGTAAACATGAACATTCAATTGAGTTTTCTAGCTGCAACCAAACCTTTACAATGTCTCTGCTTGATGTGGACAAACCACTGACCTCCTTTGTTAGCTGCATCGACGGCCTCTGCAGGCAAGCCAAACTGGTTCATTAGAGGCCCCAACTGCCCCGACGCCAGAGCGCTGCTGAACATGCTCATAGCCTGCAGGGAGACAAGACAGGCCAACAATGAGAACAAACATCCCAACAAGATGATTAATATCAACCAAAGACAGCCTCATAATGACCAAGATATATCACATGCCACTGTTGTCATGCTACTGCAAATAAAATGAGTTACAAACTGACTGGAAACCACAAAGGGCGTCCTGCAGCGAACACTCTACCTGCTGAAACTGAGGCGAGCTGAGCGTGTTGTGGAGCTCCTCTGTGCTGTGAGGCAGTGACTCTCCGGAGGGAAGATAAGGCATCAACCTCTGCTGCACCTCAGGGTTGGCCAGGATGGGAGCCATGACCTCAGGGGTGAGGACGCTGGCGAGGTCCACTGCAGGTAACGAACACCACCACTCAGTCTGAGAACATGTCCTCCACATTTCTCACATCACCACTTAGAAGGCAGATTTCTTATTTTCTATTCTATTTAAAACGATGAGCAGGAAAACTGACCTGTCTAACCTC
>JAPXVT010000002.1:28919317-28933931 GCA_029823135.1 Acanthurus reversus | reverse complement strand
GGCAGAATTTGACATGTGAAATTAACTCTTTTCCAGATTATTTTTTATTTCTTCCTGAATCCTGTTTTTTTTTTTTTTTTAACAAAATATCTGAAAACACATACAGCCATGAATTCTTATGCTGTACATAATGTAATGAAATATCATCATATTGGAATAATTTAATATTGGAAGAATTCAACATCAACCAAGAAAGACACCTTTTCCATTGAGACTTTAAACAAATATACCTGTAGTGTAATGCAGTTATGCTTTGGAGGATGTCTTCACTCATTTTTTTACACTCACGTCTAATTTGACTCTGCACAAAGTGAACAAAGCGAAAGATGAAACTGAAATGAAGGTGAGTAATGCCCAGTACACACCACACGACCTGCAAAGTCATCAGGTCTCTTGAAAGTTCACACTATGAAACTGCCTGTCGTGTATCGGGAGTCTTTCGATCATTGAGGTTATTGACATTCATGACCGATCACCGACAAGTTGTGACACCACAGGCAGCTACAGTACAACGTTAATGTTGTAGCCTACCACCTGAAAAGTCAGCACTAATGACTGCTGTCACTGTAAAATATTCCTAAATTATGTTTCATTCAGTCCAGTGTGTGCTCTGCTCTGTGCTGCTCTGAGAGAGAGAGAGAGAGAAAGGGAGGGAGAGAGAGAGAGAGTGGGAGAGAGAGAAGCGCTGGTTGTACAAGCTTAAAGTGAATGAAAAGAGAAGGAGTGGTTGTGACAAGAAAACAGGTGGATAAGAAGAAAAAAAATTTTTTTTTGGATAGCTTTACAGCAGTTGAGTACAAATAAACTACTAGACCTCTGTTCTGCTGTTTATTTTTCTATGTGTGGCACATGAGCTGATGCTGATACTGTATGAACTGGTGTGCAAATTTTAATGCAAATGTTGTCCATCGGGGGAACATTGAGTTTGTTTGTTTTTTTTCCAGCAAGCCAGGCCAGGCCACCAGTAAAACTGCCGGTGCTCCCGACGGCCAGTCTGGCCTTGATACCTGCAAACCTGCTACTGAGCCGGATATTTGGCATGCTAGATATCCATCTACACTCCATCACACTGTCCGCGAGTGCATGCGTCCTTGAACAGTTCACACATGCTGGCAAAAATCGGGCAGTCTGAACTGGGCATTAGAGGTAGGATTGGATTCTGGTGGCTGTTTTTCTTATTTCATAAATCTTTTTTTCCAAATAGAGCAATTTACACAGAAAATGTTTTAAATGTGTTTTTGTCAATCAGTCATACCAAAGAACAGATTTGCTTCCAAAGGGACTGAGATTTGATAAAAATGCTATCAAGCTCTGATCCAGCTGTAAGAGGTATTTTTGTTCTGGTAGCATCTTATAGAGGGCAGAGAGGCTGTCATGGCCCAGTGGTATTCTGGTAGTATACTTAGGTATACCTACCACCTCATCTGGGGTCTCCTGACCCTTTTTGCTGCTAGTATCAAGAGCTATGGGTTTACTCCAGTTGCTAGAACCAGCCTGAAACACTGTACGGACCGGGGGCTTCTGGCGCAAGCTGTTCTCCCAGCCAAAATTTCCCCTAGAGGTCCCCTGAGAGACAATACACTCCCATTACACACGCAAATATCATACACATTCGAATGTATATGAAACACATGCACATGCTTACATAAAGGGGCAAAAACTGCCTCATGACACCAGTGATTACACTGGCCACAACGATGTAAAGAGGTGAGTAAAGGGCAAAAGACTGTTAGTGGATGAGATGGAAGCAGGAGTCATAGCTTGATTTAACAAAAACGGCAACTTATTGAGTTTAAATTTAACACAACTGATTTGTTAAACCAAGTTGCCGTGAAGATTTAGTAGATTAAGAAACAGAGAAAAAAATGAGAGAAAAAATGTTACCTCTTTCAACAAGTCAAAATGACCGTTCTCTAGTTCTTAGGGGAGAGAAACAGAAAAATGTTTTAATGTTTATACTAACTACATAATAAGTTTAAACTAAAAATCTGGAGGATAACACAATTCTGACCCTGATGCTCATCATGAAATACTTCAAAAACAAAGACTCGCATCACGTTTTACTTTTCTCAGCTAAAGGCTACAGTAAGATTTAGATTTAAGATTTAATTTCACAAAATAAATTAATTTTAAGTGAAAATATACATGAATGACGCCTTTTCTGACAACAATGTAAATTATTCAATGAAAAGTTAAACATTTTCTCTTACGATTTATCTTTTTAAGGCGGACTTCACACGGCTTCACTGTCACATAGAGGCCATTTGGTTATAGAAAAGAAACAGGAGAAAACAAACATGTTAATACATGTGGAATCCAATGCACTGCCTTCTTACACACTTATACACGCTGCTCAACCTCAACATGTGCAACATACCACCATGAAAGGTAGTTTATTTACCAGATTGTTAAATTAAAGTGCAAATTTAATTTAAATTTACCTTCAGCGTGAAGTAAACCATTTTTGCTGCTGGTTCCTTCAGAGAGAGCGCTGTCAGACGCGACGTCACACTCGCTTTCTGTTAAGCCTTCGCTCTCAGAGAACAGAACAGCGTCGTCATTTTGCAGGGCCTGATGCAAGAAGTGCACAATATTAATATGAAATGTGAAAAGTAAACACTGACTAAGGCAAAATACGCTGATGAGGCCCCCTTTGGTCACATACCTGAGTAAAAACCTGCTGACGCTCAAGTGGGGGACAGGGGAAAGACAACAGGGTCAAAATAAGCTTCCTGAAGACTGAGGTCGGCTTGGTGTCTTTCAGTACGCTGGTCCAGTGTTCCTCCAGTGAAACCACTGCTGAGGTTTCCTTCTCTTTTTCTTCACTGTCTCCCTCCTCGGTTAGCTGATACTCAAGGAATTCATTCTTGAGCTGGTTACCCTCCTCAGGGGACCTACAGATGCCAAGCTTGGTCCCGAGCTCTCCCACTGCCTTCCCTGTCACTTTCAGTCTGCTCTGAGGGTTCAGCACCTGAGCTATGCTCTTCAGCAACCCCTCGCTGAGAGGCAGCTCCTCTGCAATGCAACCCGTAAGTGCAATGTAGAAAGACAATGCCTCCTCTTTTAACAGGGGTAGTGCCTCGTTACCCCCAGACTCCTTCAAGAACTCCTCCACAGCTTTCCCACCCAGACAGAGTTCAGAGCGTGACAAGTGGAATTTCTCATTCTTAAGGATTTGGGTATCGTGCTCTTTGAGGAAGCGAACAGCGGCTTGAGGACGAAGGAAGTAGGAGGTGTAGGTGCACAAAAGACTACTTGCTTCGTTAAGGATGAGCACCATATCAGCCCGTTTGGCTTCCTTGTGTGTTTGCTGGTGTTTTTGGAAACTGTGCAGGGGCTTCAGGGCCTGCTCCAGGAACATAAATGTTGCCCTGACCTTAGGAACCTGCAGCTGGGAGCAGATTAACTTTGCTTTCTTGTCATCCTTGTCGCAGGACTTGAAGTACACTATGAGATCTGTCCAGATTTCCAAGATTTTTGTGACTGACAGGAAAAACTTAAGGCAGCTGGTGTTGAGATCAAATGATGGACTGTCTGCAGTGACATCTGAGCCAAAAAGAGCCTCAAGGCTTTTGTTTTTGGTAGAGCAGGAAGCGTAGTGGGCATGGATATCTACCATCAACTCCTGAGCCTGATTGGAGAGCTCTTTAAGCCCAGCATGGCAAGCTGCATCAGCAATGGTGTACAGCCCTCCTAAGGCTACCATGTTTTTATTGAGTTCCCTGAGCTGAGAGCAGATCTGCTCTGAGGCAGCACCATTAACATCAGAATAAACAGCGACAAGATTATCTGTGGGTAACCCGAACTTCTTCAGAGTCTCCACCACTGCTGCCGCCGTTTGATCTTCTGCACCACCCACTGAGTGAAGAGCATCCAGAAATCGGATGCAGTGCCTGGAGGTTTCCACATCAAAAAACCCAACAAGGACCACAGAGACGGTGTCATCCTTCCCCAGTGTTACCCCTCCATAAATGTATACACAGTAAGGAGTGTGCTGGCAAACAGACGTGATATCTTTGGGGTACTGCAGCCCCAGCTTACAGCGTGCAAAATGTCTGGACACCTTATCGCCTTTAGCAGAGCCGGTGTAACAGTGTTTGTAAATAAACCGAATAGCGGCATCGCTACAGGGCAGCGGCTCACAGTTATGGCTTTGGAGAGCAAGCCTCTTGAAAATTTTCGCCTTTTTTTTGTGTTTGTTCGTTTCTGCATGTCGCTTCAGTTCAGCAGTGCCTTTCGTAAACGTGCTCAGGCTTATGTCACAAATGCGACAGTTGGTATAGTGCTCTCCAAGAGCACTTTGGTCAACCCAATCGAAAACATCCTTCCATTTTTGAGTGTACGGATATGTTTTAGATGTTCCAGAGCCATTCTCTACCGAGCCTGAATCCGTATTAGGTTTCCCTGACAAAGTAAGACAAAAAGAATGTTATTACTGTGAATGTAGTGACGAAAACACAAGTGCACTGCCTTATTTTTTCATCACAGTAAAAGAAAATGTTAAGTGACATTTACATGAGTGGGGGGAAGTCCCAATAGGGGTGATGTCACGGCTGTCCCGGGCTTTCACTGGGTCGTATTCTTCATTCTTCACGTTTGTTGTGTAGAAAGCTTTGAACCACTTGATGAACTCAAAGTTGCTTTTAAAATCCCCTTTTATGAGCTCTTCAACTGGAATGTTCTGAGTCAAGACAAAAAAATAAATAAAGCTTCCTTAATGAACAAAAGAGATGCAGTATCATACATTGTAATGCTACTATAAGGAGCGCTTACCCTTGTGATATCGTTCTTGCTCAAGGCCTCTTGAAGGAGACTGAAGTTGTGCTTACAGTCATCCTCACCTTGGGGATCAAACTTCACCTTGGTCATGTCAACAGAGCCAGGAATAACACAGTCCATGATCTGACAGTGACATGCACCTGTAGGAATCATACACACATAAAGACAGTTAAGACAGTGTGCTATCAGCAAAAAACAGTCTTCTCCTGTTCTGCAGTGGCAGTGGGGATTTTACACCCAGCTGAGCTGTATGATGACCATTCAAGTTGTGCCGGCATGCTTTCTAAAACATGCACAACACAGCTCCAGGTATAAAGGCTCCGACACATCGAGTCAATGGTCGGGACTTGTCAGGGCTGCCAGAGAGAGTCGCTGTGTGCTCTGCACTTGTTAGATTTTTTGGCTGATTCAATATGCACAATCAGCAGCGACTCATCGGTGAGAGAAAGCACTCTAGCTGTTCAGGTAAGCAGACCAGCACACAAATAAAAGATATGGAAACAGAAAGGGAAATCCCCCTGAGCCTGTTGCTGTATTTCCATGATTACACACATTTACCGCAGCTCTGCCTTATTTTTTTTGCTTTGCCTCTTCACTGGTGCCATTTGTAGCTTTTTGTCAGACATACTATTAGAAGCAGCTCTATTAGAGAGAGTGAGTTCAAAAAATGCTGCTTAATCAAAACAATGGTTTGTATATCTGTGGAGAGGGAATTGCCCTGGCACAGGCACAGCACGTACGTGAATGTTGGTCACCAGCTGTTTTTGGCCAATGCCACGACAGCGGCGGACAAAACACAACGAAGCTGCGCATCTTTGTCGCAGCTACTTCTTTGTTGTCAGTTTGCCTTATTAGCTCAGTGTGACTGACTCTGTTTCATATTTGTCACTGCAGCATCGAGGACTGCTCCACTGACTGCTGTGAAGACCATTTTTAATTAAAAAAAAAACAACAACTAAAGGTTTATAACAAAGTTAAGCTAATGCATCGACAAAAACACTGCATTTCCTATAGCTGCTTCCCCCCTAAGTCCACTTGTGATATAAAGCAGCAGAAAGTTATCAGCAACTTCACACAGTTCAACCATTGCTGTGATCTTAACTCCAAACTAAAGATATGTCTAGTCAGCTAGTTTGCCACAAGATATATCTTGGTTTGAGACGGGAGATCATCATGGGAAACTACAGCCGCACAGAGCCACAAAGCTGCGGTTCAGAAAAGTTTCACACTAAAGTGTAGCAGTGGAAACATCTTCAAGGCATGCTGCTGCTTGACCTGTTTAAAGTAGGCGAAATCAGGGACACGGAAAAGGTGAATAAGTTATGCTCATACTGATGAATCACCTGAACCCATCTGTCGCACATCTTTGAAGTTTGTCTTCAGCAGTTTGTTGACCCAGGTCACCACATAATAGCGGCTGGATTTTTCTTGGCTGGAGTCTGGAGTCACAACCGCTGTACTTTCCATCTTTTGGCTCTCTAAGAAATAAAAAACAACAATAACGTTTGTTATTTATCACATTTATTGTATCACAGTCTGACCCACTTCACAACCAGAAGGAGCAAAGGGAGATAATTGGGGCCTGTGCCTATGGACAAGTGCTTGCTGTCAGCTGTCCTCCCATTTAGATGATACTATCTCTGGATATGTTAATGATATTGAATCACAAGCCTCCATGTTTTGGCTTTACCTTAAAACACCACACCCAGCTCGCTGCAATTCTCCCTACACCTTATTAGACACACCCTGAAAGTAATGCAAACTCCATCCTACTGGGCTATCAGCCCCTTTACGATTGAAACCACTGCAGAGTACAAAGTGGCAACATACTGAAAATAAACTATAGCCTTTTCTGTAAGTACATTTTACCCACATGATCCCATTCCACTTGTTTAACATTCAATGGATTTGTTTAAGTTCTCATTTAATTGTTTTGTATTGCAATTACATGTTCAGTAAGACCTGAGGATGCCGCAACGCCAAGACACTGGGTGTCTTTATTGGTGAAAAACACAAAACTTAAATTCCTTTACACTAAAGCAGTTCTGTGTTTTTCTGTTTCCCTTTTGTGTTTTTAATTTGTCAAATTGCATTTATTTGTAACAGTCATCTGTACTGGATCCTGTGCTTAAATTGGCACCCCACACTATTTGTTCTGCAAGCCAGCATCACCACATATTTCTTCAACTACATAATTCTAACACTTGTAAAATACATGCTGACATCTATACATAAGTTTCTGTGGGATACAGACCCTTTCTAAACTGTCCATTCTATTTAAAATGTCACTTTCCCATTGTTGAGCATTAGAAAACATGGCTGTCAGTTTTGCCAGAGCCAGTCTTCACCCTTACCCCATGACTGACATCTAGAGGTGGGGGTAGAGACTGGGTGGATACTAATCCTCTTTTGTCTGATTGTGGAGGCTGATGGCTGATTCTGTCAAATACTCTTCACATCCTCGTCTTTGGCTTGCATCACACCGTCTTCTCATCATGTGTACCGTAACATTAACACACAGAGCTGCACATGCAGTGAAGCACTAACAGGCCACTTGGGCCACGCTGCTGTTGCTTTGCTCCTCCCCTTCCTTCTCAATGTATAGAAACTGTAAATGAAATCTCGCGTTGTCCTTTTTGCCGCGAACATCGCCACCGCATAACTTTCACTTGCAAGGAAACTTGAGCTTTAACATCGTATCCTGTTACTTTACTGGAAAGAAAAACTTACAGTTGGCAACAATAAGTGTCATAATACTAGTAACCCGACCGGCATGCTCATTTTATGGTAGCTAAGGGTTTGTCTTTTCATATAACAACACATGCACGGGCCAGCTGCTGCTGCTGCTGCCTGGTTTGACATCACGGCAGCAAACGTTGTTATAACGTTACACTGAGGCAAGTGATGCATTAAAACCATCATTTAAGAAAATAACACTAATTACAGGTGTCTATCAGCGCATATTTATGCTATTATACTTAATATCGAAATTAATCCGCTAAAATCAATTGCTTATATTATAAGGAAGTCAAAATCTCGCCGGCACACGATTGTTAACGGCTGATTCCGCTGTGCGATTGTATGAGCCGGTCTTTGTGTTGTGAGCCTGCACAAGGCTCAATATACAACAAACCAGGACAATAAAAGCTCTAACAACATGACCCTGTGCGTATCGACTGTAATCTACCGTTACAGAAGCATGTCTCACAGGAATATAAGCCACTGCTTTCTTATATAACGTTGAATAACAGATACTTACTCCGGCGGTTCCTTAGTGATCGATCTGACTCCTCGTCCTACAGCAGCATATTCGCCGATAGGCAAACCCTCGTGTGACGTCCGCATTATCCGGAGATGGACCATTGGACGACGGTACTGGAGGTTGTCCCGTAGTAAACCAGCTGGCACCAAGAGTACTACACAGTGTCAAATAACCAGAAGAAAGGTTAACTGAATAGAAGACCATCTTAATGGTATGGCAGCATCAACGCCAAAAAAATAAAAATAAATAAATAAACAAACAAACAAACAAAATAACTAATATAAAAACAACGTAGCTAACTGTTAGTTGGCCGACAAAAATGGCTGCTATAACTTTGCTATAACAATGGTTATTACTATCACAGCCAACTTGTTTCTAAAAATTAACCCCCGTGAGTTAAGCACTGTATCCTCTATGCATGCCAATGTTAGCAGTTAACGTCGCCATTTTCCTCAAAATTAGCACAGGGTCCCGAAAAAGTCAAGAAAATGTGGACGAAACCTGTCTCAACGGTTTCCAGCTCGTGAACAGACATGCTAGCGTTTACTAGCTAGCGACCTAAATCAGTTAACGTCATAGTTGAGTGTAACCTGTATGTAAGCTACCATCGCTAACACCATGAAATATAAAATATACACTGAAAACTAGTATTCTGTAAGTTGGGTAGCGTTATCTATTACAATGATGAAAAATGGCCATAACAACCCACATTCAAAGTTACAGTAATAACGACGTTTTTGTCAAGGACACAGCTAACGTTAGCCTCAGCACCTCACCAACCAAAAAGTTTTGTCTCTGTTAGCTAGTTCTTCCAGCAAACATAATGGTCGAGATGTTTTGAAACATAACGAATTACCAACCGATTTTTGCATGCTGTGACTGTTAACGTACATGGGACACAGTGTTCTTTTTTTTCAGTGGTAACCTTAGTCGGCTAAAAGGGCGGCTGAGTCGAAGCAACTACAAAAGTCCAGTAATCTTATGGTCGAAACTATTGGATATTCCGCAACGCAGCCAAAATGGCGCCTATGTTGTCCATTTTGTGAGGAGAGAAGCCATCGAGCTCGTGTACCGCAAGCAAAATCATACAGAGGCCTTTCTTGTGAGTGAAAGCCTCTATGTTTAAACTTGTGTCAAAAAGACTGGTGTCCACTACAAAAAAGGCAGTCTATGAAACCTGATATTTGCACTAACATTAAAAAAACAAAACACTGGCACTAATTCTAAGGCATACAGATATAACTTATAATTAACAATATAAAATTGAAATTAACATATTGCTTTGTTCACTTTGGCACAAAATGAGTCATCAGCTGCGGGGCAGCATGTCTAAATACAAATATATTCTGCATCAGACACAGGAAGTACTATATGGCCCATACTGTCTTTTTTAGTCATGCTTCGGTGTTTTTAGCCTTATGAACTAGGTTAAACATTGGAAAACCTGGTGATTCATGTTCTGTAAGCACTAGCTGCTAGGTCATACAATCTTCTCTCATAAAAACGGGACTACGGGTCAGACTACGGGTTACAGGTGTCTTAAAACCAGGATAAGGTGTTACATGAATGCAACACCACCAAGACACTCCTAAATCCTGATTACCTGGATTGTGTTCATGTAGGCCTAAATATACCAAATACAAATGACGCCTTCAAATTTGTATCAGAGGCAGATACAATAGCGTTGGGTAAATGGGCAACCTATGTCCCTCCTAATAAAAAAATACGTAGGCTACTCCTCAGTCATATGGATAGACCCAAGTTAAAGGTAGTTGTAGAGCCATCAAGGGTTCAAGTAACATCATTTGTCTACAGGAACTTCGTTTGAATGACTGAAATTAGTCATTTTACAGCATTTTTGTTATACATGTGATATGGAGACAACGGAGCAAAGTGTCCCTGAGGAGGTCAAAGAGTTAATGTGTTTCTCTGAATTTACGTGCAAGTGCACTTTTAGAATAAATGCAGTCAAAGTGAACCGTTAGCAACGGATCCACAAAGGCTGAACCACGATGACTGCAGGGAGCTGATGTTCATGGCTCAGTATTTATGGACTGAAACTGAGGTGTGAAACCCTTGATGTGAAAATGGTCTTACAGTGTGAAATATTGCTTTAATACAGAAAACAACAAATTGTCCCTGGATGTCTTTTACGATGTCATTATGAAGATAACTCTGGGCCTTTCTGACACCATCTGTGGTGAGTGGATCCGCTCGAGTGGTAGCCCACAGCAGGGTCACACGGGTCAGGGTAGGCTTTGTTTGTCTGACCACCTCTCCGGCGGCCCTTCCTCCCAAAGGGCACGGCCATTAAAGCAGAGAGAAAGAGAAAGCAAGATATTGAATGTTCACTTTTCCTTATGCAGACAATCTGCATTGATAGTCTCATGGTGGAGATTGTCTGAATAATGTAATATTGTGCGTGTCAATCTAAAAAGGATAGAACATCTAAAAAGTAACTGATAATATGGTGGAGTTTTTTTCCAGTTATAAAATGTGTTGGGTTAAGAGGTCACACAAAGGGCTTCGGGTGTCAGAATTTCAACATACAAAAGGAGAAAAAACCCACCATAAATTCCACTGGTCTTAAGCTTGAATGACTTTTCTGACAAAGTCGCATTTGTTAAGAAAACAGTTCAAGTGGGATAAATGGCGGGAATTTCTTCATGTGCTAGCCTGTCCTAACATATGGATTTCCTCACCAGCAAATAATCATTAATCTTATAATGGATAGCAGCTCTTATCTACATTAAACAGTCTGTAATTAGTCAATGATTTTAAACTCTTGGGACTCGACAGTTTGTTTTCTCAATGCGTTAGATATAGTTAGACATTTCTGTTAATGATTAAGTCTTTGAACAAAAAACCCTTGAACTCGAGACATCACAGAACTTCCTTTTTGGTATGCCATTTCATTGAAAATTGAACAGAAGCTGAAAAAGCAGCACAGATACATCAATCATGCGATATCAAGGTTTATGAAGAAAAATCAGAACCAGTTTCACAAGTGTCATGCAGGGAGGGCATGGAAGGAAGAATAATGCAAGGTCTGAGAACAATGAGAAAAAGTCTGGAAAGGGGAAGAAAATCACAGACAGAGGTCCTTGGGAGCATTCAGGGGAAGAGGCTATTTGGCTGACACTTTAATGAATGAGTATCATTTTGCTCTTAGAGGTGCTGAAGCTGTGGCTTTTCAGAACAATTTCGCCACTCAGCCATCCGCCCGAACAGTCTGTGGCTGATTTTCAATACATAGTCTTAAGGTCGGCTTTGCTCTGTAATTATAGTCATAGATTGCTTGATAGAGAGATTACTTAAAAGAACCTGTTATTATTACAATTTTCTCTATTTGTCGACATTTAAAAGATAAAGCTTTGTTATTTAATATCTTTCTTATTTGTAAACAAATCGAGTCAAAGACTAAAATAAATAATATATCCCACTAAAAATGTCAATAAATCCAGTGCATGCTTAGCTAAGTGATCTCTGCCAAAGAACTATATTATTATTGATAAGCTACACTGCTGCTCTAGATAAAATATTCCTTCATTAGTATAAATATGGACCCTGTTGTTAATTAAGAGACAAAAACAACCATGTATGAGATGTTGTTCAGAGAGGTAGACGCACTGTGTGAAAAAAGGCAGCCCCGTCATTCATTTGATTGGAGCCAGTGCACTGACACAGCAGGGGACCCAAAGCTGAGGAATCACAGGCATAAAAGCTGTAGGCAAGATGCTGCACTGACCATTTAAATACCTGCCACTGCACATTCATGGTAGAGAATGCTGTATTTGTACCGTTAACGTCCCTGTTGGCACATTGAGAAGTGTAAAATTCCTCATCATAACATTAAAAACTGCTGTGAACTCTGCATGCGGTCTGTTTAATCTGCCACTGAAAATAGTCCCAGCAAATACATCATTTTTATTTTTTGCTTGAGTAATGTCCGCTATAAACAACTGTATATAGCTTTCTTAGGAAATTGTTTTGCTTTTATTAAAGCAACACTACGTAACTTGGACTGTGACCCGTGGCTTTGAAAAATGAAACTAAACGATGCACGTTAAAATGTTGCACAAAACAGCAATTTTAGTAAAACCAGGTCATATTTTACGAAGAGGATGTCCTCTTGTTTTCCCTCTGATGTCCAACGACTTCTCTCTCTGTCTGCAGCATTTAATTTAGCGAAGCTGTCCCCAACAGCTACCCGCTGTTGCAGCTGCAGCTGCAGCTTTGGACTGCAGGCAGCCTACGTGTTGCTTTCAGGAACCCCCTGTGAATCACAGAGTTGAGGCAGAGCAGTCGTAGGACATCAGAGGGAAAACAAGAGGACATTTTCTCCATAAAATATGACCCAGTTTCACTAAAATTGTGTTTTGTGTGACAAAAAATTAACGTGTTTTGTGTTTTCAAAGCCTCGGGTCCCGGTAAAAGTTATGGACTGTTGCTTTAAAATGAAACAATACTTTATAATTGGAAAGTCTGAAAACCTGCAATTACTTGATCTGGCCACTTGAAGGCAGCAGAGACAAACTGCAGGCACAACTGACTAATCGTCAACATATAAGCTGATGTAACGTTGTTAGCAAAGACTTACTTATTTGTACATTTAGTGAATATGTCTTGTTTCTGAAAAGAAAAAACAGTCCACACACTGTAGCTCCCTTGCAATTTATTAGTACATCCTAATAAATTGCACATCAAGGGAGCTCCGGAGTGTGGACTGTTCTTTTCTTTTCAGTTTCAGTTCTGTTGTTTAGTTTAGCATCTACCTTAACTGTTTTTTGGATGCACGCGCCATCTTTGTTTTGTTATGTCCAGGGATGCATGATACTATCAGGATGTTTTTGACTTTAAAATTAACTATCCCGTCAATATAATGACTGATATATAAAATAACAGGCTGGTGTTTCCTTGATTGAATGCCCAAGTCGATGGCATGTGTCACATGTTCCCTGTGGACAAATGTTCTGTTTAGCCTATTTAAATTTTCACTTGTGAAACAGGCCAAATTTGCCCTGGTTGTGGGAACTGTTATGATTGTCTCATGGAAAGCATCATCCAGTTTTAAGTAGGATGATTTTCACTTGTTTGTTTAAAAGTAATTGTCATGAATAAATATGACATGTTTTACATAATGTAAGTTCAAGTATTTTTCTTCTTTTGCACATCGAATGAATATTACATAATTCTAATCTTTGTTTTTTATGCCTGCATTTGCCGGCAGATTAACACTCTAAGAAAATGAGTAATATTGTGTGTAAATTCCACTACAGAAAAGACTTGACGATCTCTGCAATGAAGTGTGGGAAAAAATATACATATATATCAGTATTAGTATAGATTATTGGCCAAATGAGTTTAAAATATTGGCATATCGGATATCGGCAAGAAAATCCAATATCGTGCATCCCTAATAAATATATCCAGAAAAAATAAAAATAAAAAAAATATCGGCAATACAAATCCTAAGACAGTGGATCAGTGGTCAGCACTGTCACGTCATAGCAAGAAGGTCTTGTGCTCGATTCCCACCTGGGTCAGGGCCTCTCTCTGTGGAGTTTACATATTCCCCCTGTGTTCGCGTGGGTTTCATCCTGTTTCCCCAACCATCAAAACTTGTATATATACTTGTATTTATCTCCAGTTATAATAATAAGTCGGTCCCCGGGCACTGAGCTGTGGGTGTCCACTGCTCCTCAGGGATGATTTAAATGCAGAAAACACATTTCACTGTACATTGCGCATATGTGACCAATATAGTGCCTTGATTTGGAAACAAACTCAGTAGAACATTATTGAAAGCAGACACGGACTGAATCCACAACCAAACTAGAGCAGTGGTTATTGTTAATTGTTGTTTAAGTGTAAGCTGATATATATTTATCCACTTTTTGGAAGCATGTGGAGAAATTTGCGGTTGATTTGGTCAAAAAGCCCGAAACATAATACATTGCCTCTATTTTCAAACGCAGTGCTGCATCAGATTTAACTTTTTCATTAAGTTACCTAAACCCCAGTGAATTTTTTTTAAGTGTTGAACTGTGTTGTCAGTAAAAACAAGACACAATGAATCCACTTTACAGAGCTGTAAAAGGGCCAGACACAGACATGACACTAAGGAATCAGGTAATTACACAGCAAAGATTGTTGTCTCTGCTTTCTCAGTTTAATTATGCCTGTCCTATTCTGTGTCAACAATAAACGTGTGTAGATAGATAGAAATTTTCTGTTATGGAATCTGACATCTTGGAGATTTAGTGTTTTCATCATGATGTCATGCTTGTTAGCAAGATCATTGATGCCATGCTAAGAGCCCCTAATACAGCTGCTCTTTTTCAGTGTGAAATACAATACAATAAAACGTATTCAGTGTGTGTGATTAAGAACTTTAATTTGAAATACATAGAGTAACACTTGATTACATTAAACACTGTCACGGCTTGACCTGGCTCAAGAAAACAAATGCAGACAAAACACATCCAGTGTGGTTAACAAACTTATGACAGAAACATGATTCAGTACAGGCAGTGATGATGATCATGACATGATCAATATTCTAAACGTCAG
>JAPXVT010000002.1:28664956-28677176 GCA_029823135.1 Acanthurus reversus | reverse complement strand
TGAATAATAAAATAAGTCAATTAGCTTCAAAAACACTGACGAGAGCCTTGGTGATGACCAAATTACATCAACTTCCTGTTAACTTCCTTCCTACTTCTTCTGATGTGTCTACAAACACGTTTTGACTTAAATAAACAAACATACCAACGTAATATAAAGTTAAATATAACACTATTGTAGAATCAAATTACCGCATGTAACTGTATGCGGGTCACAGTATAGCTGAGTCACATTGCGCCTATACTGTTCTC
This sequence comes from Acanthurus reversus, assembly GCA_029823135.1. Lineage (NCBI taxonomy): Eukaryota > Metazoa > Chordata > Actinopteri > Acanthuriformes > Acanthuridae > Acanthurus > Acanthurus reversus. The sequence continues at coordinate 28,676,925 of JAPXVT010000002.1, read as the reverse complement.
TGTGATAATCAGAAATAGACAATCAATAATTAAACAATAGTTGGGGCAATAATTATGGCATTTGACAGAACTAGGAAAACATTTAATAACGGACCCGGCAAGATGCTAACATTACAGGTCTGACTGTCATTTCAGCGCTACTGTTGTCATCCAGAATTAAAATATGTGGTTCTTGTTATCACAATATTAAAATTGCTAAAGTTAGCTAGCAAACTGTCAAATGTAATGTTAACCCTATTTATTTATTTATTTATTTTACTGAACAATATTAGACAGAACAATATGATAGAGAACAAACAGGCAAACACTGAACAGCACAAATTAGGTACAGTATGTCTGTGTAAAAGTCCGAACATACCTACATAAAATCTGTCGTCAACCGTCTGGTTATTCTTCCCTTTTTTAAAAAAAAACATTTGGAGCGGAAGCCGCTGCGTGGCTACCGCTCGCGCGGTCACGTGCACGCACGCACGCGCCTCGTGATGTCAAAAAAAGCGCAAATTTCGAAGTTAAGGTAAGGAAGGCTGTCTTGCTGGCTCTTTATGCGTGTATAATTAGTCAAATAGGACATTTTTACATTTCTAAATAAATAGTTTATGTTTTTTTTTACAGACATAACGCCGTGACGTTTAGCAAGTTGACGTTACATCCGAAAAGCTAGCGTTAGCCCGCCTTGGCATTGATGCTAACGAGCTGACGCTAGTCGTCTCCTAGCAAACGCAGTTAGCTCATGTTAGCCGACTATGACAGTTTGCTGAGTTCGATCTTAGCACTTTCATACGGACTTACACTAAACAGCTAACTGCTCATGACATGTAACTACTATAATCTCAGCAGGTGCAAATTAAAACTTACGCATTTGGCAGAGGAGAAAAATGCTTTAACATTACCTGTGGTGTTTGTTTGTTTTTTGTCACAGGTGACAGCAAGCTTCGTTAACGTTACTCCACCATGATGTTCTACACACAACTCTTCACCTCCAAGCGGGGCCCTTTAGCCAAAATCTGGTTAGCAGCGCACTGGGACAGGAAACTCACAAAGGCCCATATATTTGAGTGCAATTTGGAATCAAGTATCAAAGATATAATTTCCCCAAAGGTACAACAAATAGTCAAAAAACGTTCCCGTCACCCCATGCAAGGTAACATTTAGAACTTCTTATGGTATGAGAGCTGAGCAAAATGTATGTGTGGTCTTTGTAGATGAAAATTGGTTTGCGGACATCTGGTCATCTGCTCTTTGGTGTGGTGAGGATCTACTCCAGGAAAGCGAAGTATCTCCTCGCAGACTGCAATGATGCCCTGACTAAAATTAAAGTCGCATTCAGGCCAGGTTTGATTGGGGTTTTTTTGGTTGTTTGTTTGTTTTTTTGTCCCCACCAGAATTTGTTTTTTTCCAACTGCTTTTCCTGAATAATCTGTACTGTAAAAAAACCTTATAGGAATTTAACACTGCAGAAATTTGACCTCCTTAACAATCTAATTATTGCATCTCTATGCTGAAATGAGTAAAATGAGTTACTGTCATGTTTTTACCCAAACTGATACACACTCAGTTGCCGGTTCTTTATGGGCAACTACCTAAAACTGCTGCAGTCTAAAAAAACAAGACAGCAATAAATCTTATTATCATTATTTTTAAGGTTATATTGGGTCTTAATGTTTTAGATAGGTTTTGATTCAGCAGTATACTGGAGGCTGTAGTGCTTTTGTGTTGTTGAAGTGAACTGCATTTGAGGAGGAGGTGTAGCTTATGTTTCCCACCATCATTAACCTGTTAATAATTTGACTAGATAATAGAAAGCACTGCCAGTAAGGCACAATAAGATGAGTGCTATCGCACTAAAACATGAACAGCAAAAAGTAGAACTTCAGTGTCCCCAGAGGGCAATTTGCTTTGCAGGCAGTAGTCCAGCACAATGAATAAATAAATACACAAGATAAAAAATAGCACAGATAAGCTCATACAGACTGTCATCATGATTTATAAGGACATTTATAATTCATTTAAAAATGCCAATGACAGAAGGGACAGAGGAAAACCTGTATCTGATAGTGCTCCCTCTGGGGAGACTAAACCTCCACCCTGATGGAAGCAACATGAACTCAAAATTTAATGGATGCTGAGGCTCCGCAACACTTGTCTGTGCTGTGCTCATAATGGAAGGATTTATTGCAGGACTGTTGTATTAGACTGCATTGACTGACAACCGATTGTAAATATTGGTAAATTACCTTCTTTAATCAGGATAAACCACCAGAGGGGGACATAGACTTAAGTACTTAACCAAATTTTTTTTTCAGTAAGCTCAATACAAAAATGTTATTTCATGCATTTGATTCATCTTATGTACAATTTGCTAAGACCAAACAGTCCCACAGGACGAAAACAGAATGTGGCTAAACTTCTTTGAAGACACAACCAACAAAGAGGCTAAGACATCAGAAATCATAAACTGCTGGCACTGCTGACAATAATACTCTTGAAGACTTCATCTATAAATTCAGTTTCTATTTCATGTGACCTTTCTCAGCTGTGTGTAAACGTAATGGTAAACTGCCTGTCATTTTCCTTTCTTATTTAGTTATTTATTTTTTTATCTGTTCTCAACACACCAGGTCAGACAGATCTGCCTGTGGAAGGGCTCGAGGCCACAGTAAAAGCAATTACCTTGATTGAAGATTTCACTACCTTTGATGCCAAGCTACCAGAACCAAGGTACAAAACTCTTTCCAAGTTGCTCAAAGACACAAGACAACAAAATAAAAATTAAGATTCGTGCCTTAATTCCAATCATTATTGATGTTAAAACGTAATTTCTAACTTTGTTTTAAATTGTTGACGCAAGGCTAAAACTTTTGTTTACATTTGGATCGCCCATTTTTCTTTTCAACTGATGACTGAGTAATCTGTCTGTCTGTGTGCTATGTTCTCTTTATACTGGGACATTAGTCACATAGATGACGTGGACCACTTTTCACTGAACCAGTGTCGACCAGAAGAAATTACCCTGAAAGAAGATTTTGGAAATGGCTTTCTAAACTTGGTAGATTTTGGTAAGTTGTGATAGTTTCTGATTCAATGTCTCATTGCCATTTTTCTAATTATTATAGAACCTTTTGGTATACTGGGCATCAATTTTTTTTTTAATTAATTAAACTTCAAAGTAAATATGGCAATATTCTATATTTTACTCATTGTCATGAAATCTTACAACAGCCAACTTCAACAGTGAATTGATTACACCTACAAGTATTTTTTTTGTTTGTTTGATTTTTTTGTAGCCTAAGCCTGATACAGCTTATCCCTAAGTGCCACTGACTTCCATTGTGGTCTAAAAACTAATAAAAACACATAAACTAGCCACAGTGTTGCTCCGGCCGACAGAAATGCTTTTTCATTATCTTGAACTTAATGCTGCAGTAAATACTCACCAGCACTCCAAACCCAAGGCTAAAAATAGTCCCTAACAAAAACACTGTTTACACTTAAAGTAAGTTACATTTCCCAAGAGTCCCCAGCTTTTTTAGAAGAAGTTTTCTGAAACAGTAGCAGACAGGAAATAATTTATTCTTGACCTGTTTTTAAACATTTACTACTGTCAGGAATGAGCTCCACTGACAGACTGGGGAAGTCTGAATGTACCAACAGACTGACTGGTGCACAGTTGTTTTCAGTCTCTTTTTCTGGGTTTTGTTGATAGTCACAACAGTGTACATCATCATCAGCCCTCTCCTTTAAAGTGTTTTTCTGTGTGTAGAGCTGAAATCTCCACTGACTTGCAGTTTTTGCCTTCTTTTATGTGCTCTGACGGGTAGGAGATGAGTCACAGAGCGACCAGAGAGGACTGTTGGATATGAACTTCCAGAGTCTGACTCAACATGGAGACACTTTTGGAGACGAGGACAAAGGTTTCGACCTACTCGGTAATGATAGTGAATAGACTTGGATTGAGCCTAAAGAACAGAGGCACTGACTTGCTTCACTGCTGGTGATTGTGGGCTTGAAAATCACAGCAGTAAAAAGAGTTACGGAGATATAATTCTCACACAGATTGCATTGCAAAGGTTTGTAAAGAAGAAAACTAGTCTCCCAATGAAAACTAGTTTCTCAATGTAGGATTATTGACCAAAAGATGTTACTGTAATGTTTGTATACATACACTTAATTATAAAAGTTCTCCATCTGATTCTTCTCAAGGAAATGATCTGTGATTCCGACATATCGGATTGCTTTATCCCAGTTCAGGGTCTGTATACTCTAAAGTCAGCATTTGTAGACTAGTGATGTTATTGCACACTAAAAATGAGTTATCCTCTGTCCTTGTGAGGAATCTGGATATGTCATGGATCAGAAGGCAATAAAGGAAAAGAAAAGTTCATTTCCAGACGTGTCAGCTCTTTAAAGGGAATGACCTGGTCATAAACTGAAAAATTCAGCTAATCACACCTTTAAATTTGGTTTCTGTCAGGCTGGACTATTTTCACATCCTCTTTACGATCGGTGTAGTGTACCGGTGGGCTTTGTCTTTAAGGATTTAGGGAGACAAAGGATAAAAAAAAACATTTGAGCCTGACTGATCAGTACTTTTTAAGAAGCAGTGAATGATAACCAATGAAGAAAAAAATTCTCTGCTCTCATTTCTTTCTGAAAGTCCAGAAATTCCACCTCAGCTAGAGATAACATTCAAATCCATAAATTGCTGCTTTAAATCTTCCATGCCATAGATGATTCTTTTGCTGCTTTTTATAACAAAAATTAAACTGATGAATGCTTTTTTTTAAATGACGTTGGAGACTTTCTGACCAACTCCAGCGATGATGCCACTGACTTCATCACAGATGAGCCCCAAAATGAAAATCCAGAGATCTCTGAACTCAGTGAACAACAAGGTGATGTTTCTTTGTGATTAATATTTTATATTTGGGCTGTTTGTGTGATTTATGGGTGATAGTGTTGTTGACCAAGAGAGTACATTTAATTTCACTCTATATGTTTTCTAGACGCCGACAGAATGGAGGTGGAGACCCCCGCACTGAGTGAGACCACGCTGCTCGTTAATAAAGAGAAGGCCTTTGCCCTTGAACCTGTGGCCATCACTCGTAGGCACAAGCACACAACTCTCACACTGTGTTTTTACTCACAAATGTATTGTGTATTTTGCATTTAATAAGATGCTGCCACAAAAGCTGGCATCTTAAACTACCACTGTTATAATTCTGAACATGTGATGCAAGGAGAGCCAAACCAAAAATGCAGAACAGTTGATGTCATGTCCGTTCCTTTTCACATAAAAATTGGTTTATTATACTTGAAAATCAGGAATTCTTTTAACCTTCCACTGTTTCTTTGCAGCAAACTCGGAGAAGAAGAAGGGAAAGAGGAAACGCAAGCTGATTGTTGACCAGATCAAAGAGCTGACCAATGAGTTCATCAGAGAGGAGCTCTCTGACTCTTCAGATCTCATCGCCCCCTTAGACATGGCCCCACCAACCCTACAGCTCATGCAGTGGAAGGAGAACGGCGGTGCGGACAAACTCTTTGTGCAGCTGTGTTCCACTGTAGTAGCTACACAGATAAATGAGGTAAAAAGGTCACTGAGTCAGAAAATGTCCATTTTTATCATAAAAACAATGAATCTGTCAATAGCCAACATTAAAGTGAAATTACTGAAATCTCATTTTGCCTTTGCAGCTTTTTGCTAAGAGTGTTTTCCAGGTGAAATATCATGGTGTGTGTGCAGAGGTTGAGGTGATGCGCCAGGATGAACAAGAAGGTAAGGACTTGCGTGTTAAGGCGTCTTGTTTTTTATGTATCAAGTTTTTTATATCTGCTGTTCTGCCTCTTCCTGTTTACGTGAGATCTGCATTAATGTGTCTTTTAAAGTTCAGAGGGACATGAGTGCCCTCACCACAGAAGTCAGCATCGTAAATTCATCGAGAGACCAGACTGTCCTTGATCCCATGACTGACACTCAGTGTGAGAATTACTCAGAGCTTGCACAAGTAAGCATTAGCATGTCACAGGAAGTGAAGTTATGTACATTTGAATAAATTTCATTCTCATTCATGATGCTCCATCACTTTTTTCATCTTTGTTTTTATCTGTTTCTGTCAGGATGAAAACAGGTCAGAGTTCACATATCCAGAACTTCCATCAGAAGACTCCATGTTTGTCCATCCGTCTTTGATGGAGCTGGAGACCCAGTCAACTTCACACACTCAGGTGCGTGTGAGAACACACACACACACACACACACACACACACACACACACACTCAGCTAGACTCCAGATTTTGCTTGCATTATCTTTGAAATAAACTAATAATCGATGGTTATCTGCAAGAATGTCTGGTACAGTAGAGAGCTACAAACTATCAGCATATACCAGATGGTGCGTGTTAACTTCCCATGGTGCTTTGGTGCTGTGCCCGGCATCGCTGACTGAAATCTTTTGCAATGTGCAGTCTGTGATGGACAGCCAGGACTTTGAGGAGAGGAGGATAACCAGGGGAGCACAGAAGCTTCTGAACACTCTAAAAGTAAGAACCTAAAAATAAATACTGAGGTGTTAGAAAACACAATAACACAAGCATGTAACATGAAAACAGTATTTGTGGAGCTGCTGCATCTTATAAGACAAGACTGTTGTTTTCACGTCCCTGCTCTGTGTCACTGAATGGCAGATAAAAATCTACAGTCACAGCAGTCAGGGATTTAAAGATGAGACGGCTGGGGCTGGATTAGGGATGGTGCCGGGAAATTAAATTCTCTTGGTGTGTATTTGTGTGTCTTTGTTCAGAGCCACAGTGACACCACATTCAGCCTGAAGGCACTCTGTGAGGGAGGCACTCGCTTACAGGCTGCAACCACTTTCTACCGTCTCCTGGTCCTGAAGAAACAAAAAGCCCTTCACCTGCAGCAGAGCTCCCCGTACATGGACATCATTGCCACACCGGGACCCAGCTTCTATGATAAGTGAAGCAGGAAACCGGGTCAGAGTTAAAGGATTTATTCAGACATATGTAGCAGTGTGATTGTACTCAGTCTGCCTCATGCACAGGGAGAGCATGTTTGTGTTACTGTGTCAGTTTCATAGAGTAAAATTAAATTTACTCAGTTAGTAAAAGCTTAAAAAATATATAAATATGTATTGCACACATTAGTGTCTGTGTGTCTAAAGTGCTTGTTCTTGGCACTTTTCATTTGTAAGAAGTGGGATCAGCATTACTGAGGGAACAGTTTGTGTAAAACTCCTCATCAGACTGTTTTCATTCGGCAGTTTCTGACTCCAAAAATGGGTTTTCCAGCCCTCAATATTTTAAGTGATCTGCACGATCCTGTGAAACATATATGTACATTTTTAAATGTTGTTTATATTATCAACCTCTGTGGTCTTCCCAGGATGACATTTCCCTGTTTAGTTAGTGTTTCATGCCAGTTCCTCTTCTGTTTATTCTGAGAACTGAGTTTAAAAAATGTATGTCAGACCTGTTGTGCACCAGGTGTCACTTCAGTCACTGTTTGTGTTTTTTCCCTGAGAGAGAAAAACAAAACTGACATTTAAAGTACAGTTATTATTGACATGTATCTACAACACTCTGGATTTCAATGGGTAACAAATATTTGTTAAATAACTGACAGGAACCTGTTATTCTAAGATATCATTATAATCCAGAAAACTTAGTGCTCACCTTTGTACAGCACTGAGCTGTATCCTTAAGAACAAATTTGTTGAATGATCTTAAACTTCTGTTTTAATTGACTCAAAATAAGTTATGCATGTTTATTAGCCAACAGTTTGTCAGAATTTGAAAGTCATCCAGTTTACTCTGTGCTCACTGCAGTTTTCACATCACATATTTGAGGACAGCAAAATAAATCTTATACTGGTTCATTCAGTAATAGCAGGAAATAACTAATAATACAGCATAAGCTTAGAGGGCAGATGGAAAACTTTGCAAAACAAATTTGGAGTTCTGTACAAATTGAAGTTCATTCAGTTTCGTTGTGTTTTTCTGAACTGGCTCATATCTGTTATTGCTTATTTTTTTAAATAAATGTGTATATGAATGTAGACTGGATGGATTTTATTTTAAAGGAACAAACTTAGATCTGTGGCCTGAGCTCTGCACATATCATCCATCATCTGAGGACTTGAACATGCTGTACCGCTCCAGCTGGACACTCATCACCTCCTGCCTCCTGTCTGTGTTTGACTGTTTTCTCACGATTCACCTGTCAGACAAAAATGATCTCTGCCACGAAGCTTATCAGGGGCTTTGCTGCACATTAGCGGAGTGGTTGCCAGATGAAGCATGATTATCCCCTACTGTCGCTTTAAGAAGCAGCGATGCAGCAGACGCAGTTGCCTCGTTTCATCTCCGGGCTTCATGGCTGCAGGATGGACTCGCATCAGCATCAGCAGCATCTTTTCTTCCTGTTGCCACCAGGGACCGTTCAACGACCATCAGCTCTGGCGGGAACCGACGCTTTCCTACGATGCACAACTTCCACCTGCCGAAATGGTAGCGTTTCATATACCACTGTTAATGCAGGCTGTGTCAGTCTTTTGTGTGTGTGTGCAGCTCCGGGAACAGACAGCCGGTAACATCCCTGTTAAGTAACCGCATATAGGACACAGTTTGGATTAAATGTGTTAGTCAGCTGTTTGTATCAGAAGGCACCCGGGTGCGTTTTTTTGTCTGGAAAGTGGCTGCTTGGGTGTTACATGTCCTGTTTAAGCTCCCCTCTGTAGTCAGCTGGCTTAGCAAAGCAATGATGAGACTTTTTTGGGGGTGTTTCATATTTTTATCGCTGCTGTAATCACCCTGACAGCAGATCTGCCTGCTTATCACAGCTTTGTTGTGGTGGGCGACAGATGTGAAAAATACCGTAATGATTGTTCAAGGACGAAGCGCAACATCCCCGCACCTGCTAATATTTTACCCACAAAATATTCCGCCAACTCTGTCATTTCCATGTCTGAGTGCTGCTTTAAGTACAGTTTCACCCACCTACTGTATGATGCTCGCCTCCACAGTAAACACTGATACTCACACTTACGTAAGATGATTGCGTATTTCTCACCAATAACGTACTGGCCACTTGTTGCGCAGACAGAAGAAGAGAGGGAGGTGAGATTTCCGGTCTCATCGTCCTAGAATTTAAATGTAGGACAAAATAGAGATGCGGTCTGTTTGGTTTCCATCGCCTTTCATTGTCAGTAGAGTTGAGCTCTGTTGCGTCTGCAGCCACTGAAGATTTATCCGGCAGCAGGTGTGTTTTCGGCCTGGATCCGCAGATTCCCTCAGGTTTACAGAGCTGCGTGAAGCCTGGGACTTTACCAGGAAATGAGAACATTTTGTCCTCTTAATTTAATTTTGCTCTGAGATTGAATGAATAAACTGTGTAACTGTGGTAGAGACAGAGCTGTTATTGTGAAAGAGAAAAAAAAAACTTTCACTTTTAAATATGGTGATACCATTAAGGCGACTGAGGTCATGCACTGTCTGTTTTTATCTTTGAATTTAAGGGTTTTAATAATCTGCCATTGAAATCTAACACATGATGGATATTTTGCTGGCTAACTCAACTATTAAGAGTTAAATTTAACACCTTTTACAGCTACAATGTATTAACAAATAAAGGACCAGGGTGGTTATTAGTATAGATAACAAACCCTGAGGAATAAACATAAGTTTTGATTATTTGTTTTCTTTAATAGTATAGCCTGTATAGCAAACTGCTCAGGGCATCAGAGATAAATAAAATAAAAAGACTTTCCTCAGTAGAATGCAAGCTAAAGACAGAAAGAATCAGATGAGGAAATATCTGATCAAAGAATTAATAAACAAGCCCAAACACCAATACAAACTTTCAATACTTGACTCTTTTCAATAGTCAGTTCTTCAGATGCGTTTAGGTCAAAGTCAAAATGTATTAAGTTTCTATACCTTGTAAAGGTTCATCATTTTCCTAATATTTTACTCCTTCATGTTATGAAAACAACATACAGACTTTACTATTCAGCTGGTAACTAAGTGAATAAAACTTTAAAAATCTAGATTAAAGGCGGAGGGACTCGTGACTTTTCTAAAAGCTTGCTGCTTTTAGTGAGTGATGAAAGATATTTGGACTTCTGTAGTTATGGGACCCCAACACAGTGAGGAATAAATGAAATGCACATTAATGAGATTTATTTATTTATTTATTTTGTTCATTGTAGCTAGGAAATAAGCATCATGCTAATTATCTTGCCTGCCAGCCAGCAAATGTTGGATTTTGTTTGTCTTTTCCCTTCAGACAGCATTGAAAGTGAAGGTTTATCATGTGTATGTGCGGCTCTGCAGACAGCGAGGACACAGCTCAGAGAGAGGGCAGCTGCACTGACTGTGAACTCACTGTGTCCCCTTTGTGTCAGCATTGAAAGAAGGCTTTATCTGCTGCTGGCCTCCACTATTTTTGTAATTAGGGTTAGACTATGGTCACTGACTTCCAGTGAAGAAGCACATAATGACCAGTATGGAAGCAGGAAGAAAACCATTTTTTCTTTGCACTGGGATTCACTTTTCTTCTGTTGCTTTGGAATTTCTGCAATGTGCTAATTTGCAGGTTTTGCCTCTGATGCGTTTATGTAACAAGGGCGCCTAGCGTCCCTCTCTAGAGACGGCAGTGGAGAGGTTGGAGGTCCCTCGCACATCAATGTCTCTCACACCAAGTCGAAAGCCGTCCTCAGGTCAGCGCAGGTACTGTTTCGTCATCCTCACACCTTTAGTCTCAGTCTCAACATATTTGCATTGTGACTTCTCGGCACATTGTGAATGGGTAATAATGCTGATCTACCCTCAAGGCGCTCAGTGGGCACTGGTGCCGGCAGCGGGCGATACTCACACAGTGATACGTCCAGTACCCACACCTACCCAGGTCGGGTCAGGGCAGCAGAGGGCAGCCCCACAGCCCGGACATATCCTAATACACCCAGGTAATATATCCATCATAAAAGGCTATGAAATGCAATTAGAATGTGAATGTGATGTACGGGTGACTTCCTCCAAAGTGTTTATCAGCTGAGGCTACAGCAACCCTCTGCTTCTCTCAGCTATTCACATTTTCTGTATGTGACATTTTAGTGTGGTTTAATACAATTAACGTTAACCAACCAACACACTCCACAATAAGTTGAATCAACTAATCTCTGACATATTTTCAAGAAAAAAACAACTATTTTAAGATCTACTAAGATATGCATGCATGAAATTGCACTGGTGAAGCCAAAAAATGTTTAACTATGTGATCTATTTCACTGATTTCATGAATTTATTCACCAGCCATTTTATTTGCACAAGTTAATTTGTTTCAAGTGATTAACCACCAGGTTTCTGTTTTCTCTCTCATATGTGATTAAAATAAGGCATTTTTTTCACAGAAATGCAGAAAATTTGCAGTTTTATAATCTAGATATTTTTTTATTGTTATGATGATAAATATTTTTAACTATTTATTTTTAGTCATTTACTCTTTTATCTTACTTTTGATTTTATTGCTGTATGTATTTCCTTTTTATTCTGCTCTTTCTATGTGTGTGGTTTCAACTTTGTATCATGTTGTCTTAACTTCATAAAGCTGCAGTTGGCAACTTTTGCTAACGAGCTAACAAGCTAATGTTAGTTGTTGCATGAGACTCTTTGTGAAGCAACTTGTGATGCAGCCTCTCCTCCCTGTTATTGTTCCAGCTCACGTTTTATTTCATTTGTTGTTGCTCTCTTAAGTCCAGTCTGAACTGAGATGAAACGGTCGCAGGGAAAGTTGCAGCAAAGCAAACTAGTCCGTCTCAGCTCCAGCTTGAATTGACTGACAGTGTTGCTTGTAGGAACTCTGTTGTCTGCAAATGCAAGTCAGAGCGTAAGGCACGAACAGCTAATCAGTTCATAATGACGTCAGCACTCGCTAAGAAGCACAGCGTAGACC
>JAPXVT010000002.1:28422872-28433935 GCA_029823135.1 Acanthurus reversus | reverse complement strand
TGGTTATCAAACGTCTCTGTTTGTCAGCAGGAGTCAGGCGGGTCACGCGCTGGAGGTGGGATGACGCAGTGCGCTCCTACACTCTTATTTCATAGACAATGGCTTAAAAAAAACGGCAAAAGCACAATTTGAAGTGGGTCGTACCACGCCTGAGTCGAGCTGACAGATTATACCCCAGATAAGCCATGTGGATGTAAATGGAAGTGCTCTCTGACTGTGGGCTGCTTTATGAAAACAGTTGTTGTGGTGTGTAAGTATACAGAAAAAGCCTGCCACACCGGCGCTGGCGATGTCTTCCAGTGATCGCCGCATGTGAGCCTCATTCCAGCTCTCCTCGCTCGTCTATACATAGACTCACCTACACGTCGACACCCCCATGCCACTGCACAGGTTCGAGGGAAAACGTATACCCAGCAGCAGCAGCCATCGCTCGTCGTGAAGTTTCCATTCCACATTTCTCCACCCCTCTCTGTCCTTCTTCCCTCCGTTCCTCCTCTCTTGATTAGTTTCACCCTTGGCCTCCTCCGTGTTCAACCTCTCCCACTCTCGTGTAGCTCGCTCTCCTCCCACTCTTCTCCCTGCCTCCAGCCTCTGTCAACTCGCCGCTTTAAATACACGCCACCACACACTTTCTCCCAGTGTACTTTTTCTTTTACCCTGGACTTCCTGTGTCCTCTTGCTCATATCTGATGACCTGTGGTGTGTTTGATTCATGCCTTGATCTGTTCTTTTCATTATTTTGCTCTTCTGTGTGCACCTGCTAATAAGACAAAGAGAAATGTATGCATGCTGAGAATGTGTGTGGGTAGTATGTGTGTTTTGTTTTTCTATGGAGGAGTAGAATAAGGAGGAGGACGATTGGGGCATTGTGTATGTGTGTTTTTTTTTTTTCCTTTTCTTTTTTTTCCTGGCACTCAGGGATTCAGGCATCATTGCTCATGAAGCAAAAAATCAGATCCTAGATGAGCCTGTCAACACTTGCCACACTGGGGATGCTCTAACAGGAGGCATTAGTTACCGCTGGTAAAATACAAATCTTGGCAGAGCAAAGACTGCACGGTGTGTACAAGCATGGCTCAGGCTTACATAATAGCACCTCTGACTCTCTTCATATCTCCATCCAAAGCTGAACAGGTCAGCAGGTTCATTTGTTCAGAATATTTTGTTCCTCTGCCTTACAGAGACCTTATAAAGAGAAATTAACAACACACAGGCCAGAGTTGATCTGTATATTTGATGATATAGAATCTCTGCTCGTAAACTCTTATCAAGGCCCTGACTTGTAACCTCTCTGTCATCTCTATAAATAGAAGTGAACCAGGTGCTCTTGTTGCACACGCTGCTGTTAAAATAGCCAGTGACAGCTTTTTCTCATTTAATTGGAGCTTTTTATTATGCAGTAAGCAAACGAGCACTCCGCCTACTTGATTATATCCTTAAACTCGCTCATTTTTACCCCTCTGGATTCCCACTGATTGGAAACACTAACTCCTGAAATTTACCTGGTACCAGCTCTACTTAGTGTCCTAGACTTGTTTCTTCTTGACCCTGCCAGCATTTGAGGGGCAGAGTACATGTGTAATCCAATCAAACATGAACTGTATTTCAGTTTGTGTGATGAGGATATTTTTCACGTTTGTCATTGTAAATAAATCCCATGAAAAGGCAAAAAACAGCTATGTGTTATGGGGTTTGACTGATATGGGATTTTTGGAGCTGATGCAGATGCTGATGCCGATACCAGTATAAAGGAGCGAGAAATTTCCCGATAGGTGATGTATTGGCCAGAATGTGATTATCAAATACTTGTGACAAAGATATGTTATGGAAGCGGGATAACTCACATTTGAACAAACTTTATTCCGAACATCAGTGCACTGAGCAGTAAACATTTCACTAATTAGTTAGTAAATAACAGACTGCCCTCTGCTGGACAAATTACATAATTACACCTTTTTAAACCACTCATCCAAGCATTTTTTCCATCCTGAAAAAACAGTTTTAACACCAGCATATAGCTAATATTGACTATATCTGCATCTGATGTATCAGTCCAGCCCTAGTGTGTTTGTCAGCTCTGTCTGTGGCTCCCAGCCCAATCCTTAAAGGTGTGATGTTTAGGAAATTTAATTTGAAACATTCAAAAATTGACTGAAATTATTAACATAATGTAAAGAAATAAAATTTTTAAGCGTTACACCAGAGACGTTTATGTATTCTGTTGCAGAGATAACAAATTAGCATGTTACCTAGCTAGTTCCTGCTTGTCATGTCTTGTAACTTTGAACCTCAAGAGGCAATAATCTGATACTATAGCTCATCGTTCCGTCTTGTTTCTCTCCCACTTCGCACCTGCTCTGTCCTCGCCTGCCATGTTTGTGTCCACCGTAAAAAGCCTCTGTACTGTATGCCCTCTGGTCACACCGTACCCTGTTGCTCGCTTCTGTTGCTCTCTTGCCTAAGTCCAGTTCTGATGCTTATTCTGACTCTGCTTGGTGCCAGCATACCTGCAGGGGTCCCCGCTGTCCTGAGCCTAAAATGCCTTTCCTTTCCGGAGTAAAGTGCCCCAGTGCTGGTCATATAAACAATACCAACACTTAATCGGTGCTCCGTTCCTCCAGTTCAGGTAGTCACCTAATAGGGGCTGCTAGCTGCTTGGTTAACTGACCTAGCTAGTTAACGACAGCTACAGTCAACTGCAATTAGCAGTTACTCTGCTAATATGCTGCCCCCTACTTGTTTAGTACAGTTTGAATTCAACAGATGGACATTTCCGACATAATGTGCCTTGCTTATTTATTGTGTGTTGCTTATTTTTACACATTCAGCAGTTCCAGAGGCAAAGTTACATTCATTTGTAGTCGTGTTTCTGTCAAGCTGATGAATGTTAATCCAATGTTCCCTCTCTTATAACTCTGTTTTTGGTCTTTAACTCCTTCAGGAAGTATCTGTCTGTTTGCCTGCCGAATACACATGTATGTTTACCAGCTAGTTTACTGCTAACTGTGTCTGTCTGCTGCTTTGTGCTGAGCAGGTGGTGTACAGTGGGCTTTTAGAGCCTGCTGTAGCAGAAAATGATGCTATAAGAAGAGTGAGAGTAAATCAGGACAACAGAGATGCAGCATGACAGCTAAACAATAAGCTGAAAGTCACTATAAAGCTCTGAAGGTGGGAGGAGCTGCAGACTCAGGTGATAATTCTCTGTAGGATCCTCACCATAGACGACCCATTTGTTGTTTGCAATATAATATCCATTATTGCTGTTCTAAGAAAAGGTCACAGTATAACTTCTTTTCAAAAATGACTTTCCTGAAACTGCTGAGGACTGTAGCTTTTTGTTGACATTACTTAAGCAGGAGTAAGGACTCTTATTTGTAGGGGACTATTTTAAGTTGCGGACTTGGTGTGTGAGTGAGTGAGTATTCACAGCAGCAGGAGTGTGTATGTGGGTTTGATTCAAAATAAATTAAGTTGTAATGAAGCAACATATCACCAAGTGCAAATCTGGTCTTTTAATGTGTTTTTAATCATTTTTGAACAATAGTGGAGCTCCATGACTCTGAGGAAATTTAGCTATTAGACACTTTGTCTACACAGGAAACACTTTTCAGGGGATTCATTTCATTGTTGGTTTGTCTTTCATGGGTTTTTTTGCAGTAAGAGAAACATATAAACCCAAACTTATCTTTCAACAGCAGTGATTGTCTCTTCTAGCCATCAGGTGAAAAACACATCCTGAAAACTCAGTTTTCTTACACAGCTGGCCATAAAACAAACAACAGCAAACTACAGTGAATGGCAGATTCTCACTTCCCTTGTCACTCTCTTTGCTGCATCTTGTCTCTGTCCGCGAGCCTCTCTGAGAGTGCTTCATGCTAAAATGACAGGGACTGCGTGTCCTTGACAGCAGCTGGCCCCAGTGAGAAACTAGCCATTTACATGCTAATCTCAACCACTGCTCACTCACAATCTGCAGATGGAGCATCTCTAATTCCTGCCAGAGTAGAGGGGCAGCAGAGATGCTTTTGTGCTATATGTGCACTTTTGCATGCATTACAGAAAGTGGTTTTGCTTTTTTTTTTATATCCACAGAAGAGCCCTGCTATGGACCAGTATAGAGCTTTATATAATCCATCAGAGTGGTTGGAGTTTCTCACTCAAAACTCTCATTTAACAACTCTGGCTATAAGGATTTCAGTACGTCTCTTATTAGACCTCAACCTCAAACTCTTCTCTCACGTTAACTCAAATGTAGCCGGTCTGCCAGGTCCTGAATCCAATAAACACCTGTGGTGCTTCTGAGGGTGTGTCTCTCGTAGATGTTAGTCACCTTGTTGTCAGAGTCCGTACAGACTGTCACACATCTACCTCTTTTTTTCTTCTTTTCAATGTGTCATTCCTTGTACTACCATTGTCACTCAGATTTGTCACTATCAGTGTGCAGCTTCAAATCAATGCTCTCTCTATCTTTCTCTCTTTGTGTCTCCCTTTCTGCTTTGACGGTTTGTGTGTCTGTCTTTTTGCTTTCCCCATGTCTGTGTGCGTGTGTGTTGTCCGTCTCTGGTCCTTTCTGTCAGTGTCCGGCCATCGTCTATCTCAGGGCAGCCCACCTCGGCTCCCAGCACTCCTACGGCAGCGGGCAGCGCTGCCTATGCCGCTCTGTTCCCCACCAGTCTGACTGTTCACAGCTTCGTCAGTCTCCATCAGTACTGCTGCCCCTCTACTGACCAAAGTTTGCAGCAGGAGGACAGGTAAGGGCCACCGTTGGGCCTGTGTACAGTGAGTACGACACATTGAGAATCCTAAAAGCAGATCTCTCCCTCATTGTCACTGTCTTTACATTTTATTCTCGTCTGCCTGCTTTCCTGCCTTGCCTTTCTGCAACATCCCCAATTCCCAACTGAGAGCCTGTGCTTTGGTCTCCCACCACTCGAAGATGTGATTAATAGCTAGACTTCCGCCCCTATTTCGGCTTAAAAAACACCTAATTCCTTAAAGAGAGCGAGAGGGAGCGATCATCTTCAATAAGCTTTGGGACTGAGTCACAAGTGAACCTGGTGAATTCTCACCCTCCTTCCCTTATTTGTCCTCCACCTGATGCTGTTCTCAGCTACATCAGCACATGATGCTGCAACACTGCCATCTAATGGCATTATATAGCTGTGACGTCCTATCATCAGTGCATTGTAAACAACATTTTTAATGAAGATGCCTGTTTTAACACAAATGCAACTTGCCCCAGGCTTTTCTGCTTTCCACCTGTTTTACTTTTTGCTTCTCTGCTTTTTATGTGTCACGCTGTTTTTCACCCTTTCCTCCTCTTTCTTCTTCTCTCTGTCTTGTCTTGTTTGTCTGCCGTCCCCTGTCTCTTTTTATGTTTTTTGCCCATCCCGTGTTGCTTTCCAAGAGAGGAGGGTGAGGATGAGGGTGCCCATCAGTTCTGTTGTTCTGCCTCAGGCTGCAGTAGTCCCTCCTCTCGCTGAGCTGAGGTGTGACTGACCACACAATGACTCACTCGCCCATTTACCTGTGAAAAGACTGTCACAGTTTATGCTGCCAGAGGACACCAAAAAACAAAGTTTTCTTAAAGCATTTTAGAAGTACTAAAACAAAAAAATGCATGCAACTTGTAGCCTTTGTGACAGTTTGTATATGTGATGTCATTGATTTGTTTATGTATCATATGGTTTTTGCATTAATTTACATTCCAGTGAATCTCGATGTTGTCTTCTCTGTGTTCTTTTGCTATTTTATTTCTTTTCTTGAAGCCATGTCAGGCTGTCAGAGCGTATCACCATCTTCTGCTCATTACTGTCACACTCATGCTTATCTTGAATACACTAGTTGAGTCACGCCAGTTCGAAGGTGCTCTGTAGTCATCATTTGTTATCTGTGCAAAAATCTATACAGTCCTGTCACCTTGCATTAGGTAGTAAGAGAGATGCTAGCCTGTGAGATGTAAAGACATTCATTTGTTCGTTTAACATGTTCATTTGTTTTATTCCCAAACATCAAATTATTGTTATTGTCTTACCGATTATCATGTTTATTCATGACATGAAAAGGTTTAGCTTGTTGAGTAAATTCTGAATGAAATAAAGATCTCTAGTTCTTCAAGACACTTCATTTATTTCTTTTAAAATGTCTGAAAGTACAGTATGTGTTGCTGTAATTGCTCTGTGTTGTTTCAGTCTGGAATGTTGCTCGTACACACCCGCCTCAGCATCTCCACCCTGAGCACAATGTACTCATCCTCACGCAAATATTCATCATAGAAACTCTATTTTAAGACATGTATTTATTTTGTGGTGCGTGTAATACTAAATGTGAATGCTCTCCCTCGCAGAACACATATTAAAGGGCCATACCAGTGTTACTATGTGTCTTATGCCTTTGTCAACATTGGCCACATAGGTTACATAAACTGGAAAATAGCTTTATGAGATATTGTGTTTGTTTACATTTTGTCCATACTCAAAAAGGTTAAAGAAAGTACCTGAAAATGTCTGATAATGTTAGTTAAAAAGGACGTCTGTGTCAAAATCCTTCTTCACACTAATATGCGAGCTAGGAAGGCAGCACTTGTGAGGAACTATTTTTTCCAGGCGTAATAACTTTCATCTCAAAGACTCCCCTATTTCTGAACAAATTAACACAGACGTTCTCTGTAGAAGAGTGAATTACCCACCAAAGTCCTTATTGAAAAGATTTGCCTCTCGGCGGCTACCTTGGCAACACCCTCAGGCAGCTACTTTGAACAATGAAGACCAAAGCACTGTCTAAATGAATGGGGAAATAGCTAAACATCACTTTCAGTGGTCTCTGGGACATACAAACAATACATGAGTGGAATTAGTAGTCAATTCTGATTTTAAAAAACCCCAAAACACATAAAACATTTGGTGACTTGCCCCAAAATAAGATTTAAATCGAGTTTTTCAGCAGTTTAGACTTCTACTGTGAATACCCACAGGTTAGAGAGTCACTGTTGTGGCTCTCTAAGCTGCAGTGTAATGACACAGTTGGCTAACAGACTTTCTCAGTTTGGCTGTAGACAAAGTATGCAATTGGCTGTTTGGGGGAAGAGACGGGATATGAATAATCTAAAACGTCTTTGCCTATACCAAGTAACTTTCATGTGTCCTATGGTGTTTCTATATCAAATTTCAACATGAATGGTTGTGAATGGGGTTTAAAATGCAGTCTTAGATCTACTAAAATATACACATGGTTGAATTTTAACAACAACATTTGCAGAAGATGGAGGGGATCTCTGCTAATAGTAAGAAGCCACAAATAGGCTGGTATGGTCCTTTAATGCTTACCAGATTAGCATATTTTTGTAGCTGATGTCTACGCTGGTGTCAGCGTTTTTACCTTAAAGATTTATAGTTTTCTAAAATACAGAGTGTGTAATCTTTAATTTGATGGAAAAATGATAAAACTTTTAAAATTGTTGTTTCTCAGGACGATTATCTGTATGCACTGCTGAAATATAAACAATTGAACCTCAGAGATCATAATTTCCGTTATATCCCAAATACTTAAAACTTAAATGTTACAAAAAAGTCAATATTTTCATGGGTTTTTTTGTATTTTTTCAATTTTCTTTCTTGTCAATTTCATCCACGCTGATTTTGTCTCTTTTGCCAACTGAAAGCTGTCATCCATCTCAGCTGCTACAACACACCGCCCATATGTCCTTGTTTTCACCTGCTTTCATGTAGACAGCACAGACATCAAGGTTAACCACCGACTTGTCACTTCACACATTTTATCTCTAAGGTGGGATGTAAAAGCGAAAGAGAAAAACAAACATAAAATTCTTATTTTCCTCCTCCCCCTTCTCCAATAAATGACTGCACTTCTTCTAATGTGTCTCTTTGTCTGTTCCTATTGGCCGTGGTGTTGTGACGTGTTCTGTTTTGGTTTGCTATGTAATGAAAGTGACGGCGTATAAGTCAGAGATCCAGGGTAGACAGGGTGGAGGAGAAAAGCTGGGCAGGGTGAGAGAAGTTCATAGCTGTCAAAAGACTGTCAAGAATGTCGCCTGTATAGCTTTTCAGGGCAGGCAGGAGCCAATGTGAAAGTGTGTGTATGAAAGAGAGAGAGGGAGAGAGAGAGGGTGTGTTTGTTACTACGCTGCTCCAGTTAGTGTGGGACCTTTCTCTGACAGTAGCAGCATGGTAAGAACTCAGCTTTTTTCACTTGTCTTTCACTTATAAAACTGTCAAAAAGGGAAATTAGTTGGGAAAAATGAGACATGATGTTGCTGTTTACACCAGCGTTTGTATGGTTGCCTATGATACAATAAAGAGTCCATTTTAAGTGGTTCATACTGCAGATCACCAGTCTGTGTGCTGTGTGTAGGTAAAGGTAACTAAACCATCACAGACTGACAACAAAAGGAATTTAAACTGCCTGATGCAAAACATAAAAAAATGTTTATTGAGTGCTGATAATGAATGACGCCTTTTTAGTTGTGTTCTATTTTGAAGAGGGAAATGTTTGGAAAGAAACTGACAGAAATCGGATTGAATAGATAAGCTGTGACTGTGAATGAGCTACCTGTAAGTACATGCCATTCAAGTGACTGATCACATACTTCTGAAAATCCGGATAATCTGCCTGTCAGTGGCGTCGCTCTTGAGAAAGTGCACACACAGCACACATCTGCAGAACAATTGACGTAATTGCATCTTGACATTTCAACTCTCAAGTAAATTAGCCGCAATAACAAACATTTCGACAGCGTTTTGTCATGTTGGTGCCTGTTAGGAGAATTTGTCGAACACAATGGAGCTGTGCAGTCAGAATATATGAGCACAAGTTATGTAGAAGCCCAATCAGCTGCAGCCAAACTGGAAGTGAATCAGTTTGTGCAGTTTGTCACTGGGAATACTCTCAAAAAGATGATAGGCAATCTACTGAAAAAGGATAAGTCTAATGATCATTTACATGATTTTGTCTGCCCGCTTGTTTATAAAAGACTTATCTCTTCATTCTTACTTGCCTCAGTGCCTGAGATTATCTGAGAAATTTAAGCTTACAAAACACTGCCAGGCTTCAGCCGCATCACGCTGTAGCTCTGCAAACAGGACAGCTGCATATGAAGAGGCATCGTCTGCTGTCAACAAAACCATAGATCCTGTGTGAGCTTTGAACTCCAGGGCCTGGGTCACAGTGTGCACATTGTGTGTGTGTGTGTGTGTGAGTGAGTGCATGTGTGTGGTGGGAAGCTCACAGCTTGAGACATCGATGTGGCAGAGAAGTGTTGGCGGTGGAGGAATGCTCCAATGTGACCCATGAAAGATCTGATTGTTTCTTGTCAGTTGGTCCACTTAAAAGAATGGACTCACACGTGACAGAGAAAACATTTTGATGAGTAATTTTCTGATTGAAAACATATTAACATTGTTTGTTTTATGTCTTAAAGTCCTCATGTTGGTAAATATAAAGTGACCAAAAAAAATGAACTAGAAGGCTGTGGGTCTGTCTGCTCCTTTTATCATTCATAGTCCACATTTGGGTCACAGGGGCTATTTATATTAGTAGATAAGCTTTGGAATGAATGGCAAAATAAACACAAAAACTGAATAATCTGAGATGACTACACTCAGTGAATGCTCAGGTGGAAATGAGTCAACAGACTGGATCGATGCAGCTATTGGCATCTCCATGGCAGGCAGCAGAGAGGCTAATCCCCCCCCAGCCTCCATGTCCTGCTGCGGGTTCGATGGCACTGTCAGACCCACTGCTGCTCCTTCACACACACACACACACACACACATACGCAAACACACGCACTGTCAGCACATCAATATTATATGAGCCTGGGACAGGAGGCTTGGGACTGCATGGAGTTGACACTGTGCTTTACTGGGCGAAACCCCATTCACTTTTTTTTTACTTTCTCTCGTCGGAGCTCTTGTCAGTTTCTGCCCACGTCTTTTACTCTTTTAACACTAACTGCGATCACTCTCCTGTTTATTCGATTCCAACCATCTGTTTTCAGCTCCAATTAAATGGTTGGAGGTAGTGGAACTCGGGGCCGGTCTTTATGAGGGAGCCTCCAGAGAAAACCTCTCTCTGGCACTGTAACAGGAATACAGGGTTTCTTACATAAGTAATGAGGTGCAGATGCCAGCTGCGATATGGCCACACTCATGTTTTATACAACAAACTTTTTCACTCGTATATCATCCTCACCGTGTCTCTCAGAGGCATATTACTGCTCGGCTCTTGCTGCAGGACAAAAAAAAAAAGAAAAACGAATGAAAATTCTTGTTTAATGCATGCACACTTGGATCTGGGTCACAAAGCCTCGCAGAGGAAAAAAATAATCAATGTCAAGACAGAATTCATTTGGTTTTATTTCAAATATTTCACTGAACTTTTAATAGGTTTTTTCTCCCAGCTTAAAAAATCTTTGTTCACACACTCAAAGGAAAGAATTCAGATTTGTGATACTTGCACTTGTGAATCTTGCTGAATAAAGACAGTGGAGATGAAAATCACTGTGACTATTGTCACATAATCACTGATTCAGTGACAGAGTCACAGCAGAACAAAAAATCACTCTTGCCTGAAGTTTATTTTCCCTCTCAATGACACATGATCAGATGGCAGCTGAAGTTTGTAAGTTTGTTAGAGGTCAAATCGATCCGAGGAATGGCCATGAATATTCAGAGACAGATTTCTGAAACCGGGCTCGTGGCTCCTTAATGTCACGTTGAATGTATTTTAGGTTTCTGTGACTCAGTTGAATGAAAATACCATCTGCTCCTGCTGATGTGCATGGCAGGAAGTTACAATGAAGCTGACTCCCTGCTTGTGTCTACCTGTTGGCACCATGCAGAGGCACTCATGTGGCTAGTTTCCATTCCTTAAAAGGAGCAGTTTTAAACAGCTCTCTGAGGAAGACAGAATTTTCTATTCACACAGTTTATACAGGACAAAATGTAAATACTAAGTAATAAGTTTAGACAGTCTCGTATTTGCATGGTTCACTCTGCACATCTGAATCTGTTTTCTTAAGAAGTATTATGCCGACTGTCATTCAC
>JAPXVT010000002.1:28326329-28343709 GCA_029823135.1 Acanthurus reversus | reverse complement strand
AACTTCGAGGGTTAGTGTTGCTGCTGGGTTCTGTAACAAAATCAGGGTGTGTGTCTTTGAAAATCATTTTTATTTCACAAAGACACAAGAAAATAACATGCAGGTGAAATAGTTTTGGAACTAATGTGCAATGTTCAATAATTGGGATTATACCAGTTGAACAATGAAAACATTGTTCATAAATCAATGTGTTTTATCCAATTCTGCAATAAAGGCAGCACATGTAAGTTTGGAGTGAGTGCACTGTGATAGAATCCTGTTCTGAAAGCACCAAAATTACTCACTAAGGCAGTTTTCATGGTGTTATGAATATTAAGGTCTGTTTTGGATAATACTGACACACAATCACTAGACGCTACAGTCAATGTAAATATGTTACATGTGCAACAAATATTTTTTTAGAATTTATTTAAGTAATGACCTCTGGTATTCTTATTGTATTTAAGGTTGGAAAGTATTGTGATTTGTTTGGTGTGACTAAAGTATTTCTTTTTTGTGTCTGAGTTCAAATACTCTTACAAGACTAATTTAAAATAAAGTGTTCTTTGATTTATATTGCAGAAACTTTGGGTGCTTTCTTAAAATTCATGATCTCATGCAGATAATTCTGTTGTGGAGATTATACTGTGAATTTTTTATTTTGTCGATTTAGATTATAATGTAGGTTGGGGGTTTAAAATTATGCCCATGCCACAGAATTTTTTTTTCTCTGTCTCTGCATGTGTTAAAAATGCGTAGTGAAATTATGTGGCACTAAAAGGTTTTTTTTGTTTGTTTTTTTCCTCTCTAAAATGTTGTATCACACATCCATTCTAATGTTCGCCTGCATTAATATATCATGGTCATCTGCATATTTTGATGTGCATGTTGTCTGTATCCTTTTAAGTGGACATTTTGTGAAAAGTGCACATTTTGAGAAATGCAGACTGTGTGCTCTTTGCAGCTAAGCTGAGAGAAATTACATTAAAACTCAAATTTGTTAATAACTAGACTCAAACAGGCAGTGAATGCATGAATATATGGTAACATAAGGAGTGTTGAGGTCAGAGGAGTTGCACAAAATAGACTTTGATTTATTAACTAAAACCACAACAATAAAGTGTAACTCGATGTGTCCCATTAAAACTGCTGAAACCATCAAAATCTGCCTCTTGAATCTAAAAACAGTGTCACAGATCGATAGGACCTGTCCCATTTCAAAGACCTAACGCAACCTCTTCTGAATGTTGCGCACACCGTCAGTGTGTCCTTTGTGTTCCGAAAGGCGCCTTTACGATGTTAATCCAGAATTTTTTCCCAATGAAAGTTGCCGGCTGTGAGGGAAACGTTTGAAACCTTTGGTGAAAGATGCCCTGTGGAGTTTCACATAAACAAATTTAATGATTACATTTATATTGCTTGCCCAAAATGTATCTTTGAACTGTAACAAATGTGTCTGTCAGTACCCGATGTGAGTCCTGCATTGATGAGAGTTGCACATGCGAGAAAATGTCTGCTGTCTTGGACTGCTAGCTACGGCTACACCACTTGAACAAACCACGTCACAATCTGAGTTTGACCGTCTAAATCACATTTAATGTTTTATAACTAAATCATATCTGCAGTGTGGCCAACGCTAGCCAGCTCTGGCGCTAGCAATGGCCTGTTTAATTTTTTCAACTTGTGGTGTTTAGTTTGCCAGCGCAGAGCAAAGACGTAAGCGTAACGTTAGCTGCTAACACTACTCCAGCTAAAGTTGGGAACCGTGGAAATTTCACCTGTAATATTTAACATAAGCATTTAATAACTACATGTGATTTGTCCAAGTGGTGCAGCGGTATGTAGCTGTCCAAGGTGGCGGACCTCTTCGCGGATGTGCGACTCACATCGACATGGGACGCACATCAGGAACCGACAGTGCCGAGTCTATTTTCCTCCTTGCAGAACATTTGCTTGAATCTTGTTTGCTTACCGTTTGCTAGCCAGTGCTCTTCTAGCCCTTTTTTATACACGTGCTATCCTGGATTGGCTTGGCCTGACCTGGTTTGATTTGGTGCTTTTGCATCTCTATTAAAACAGCGCTACTTGCGTGAAGGTATGTCTTTACCTGATGGTGTGCTTTTCTCTTCTTGTAATAAAAAGTTGCAGAGGTTCAGTAAAAGTCTGTCTGCAGCTCTTCATGTCACTGTGACTTTGGTTTCCCTGCTTTTCCTTGTCACAAAAAGATTCACCTGTTACTTTGTTACCTGAAAGCTTTAGTTATGAGTCAGGACAATTTTGTTGTGTTTTCATTTTTAGAACTTAACATAACTCCCATGTGTCTGAAAGCAAACTGGATGAAACAGTGAAATTAAGCAGATATCAACTGTACAAACAGATGCAGGAAACTAAACAACACCCATGTTTCTGCTCTCCTGCACAGACATGACTTACCAGATCTACTTTAATGTTTAAAGGGCAAAAATAAGGTAAAGAAGGAGTCATGTTTTGGCCCTGCTGCAAAACAGGTCCGTGTTGTTGAGGTTTGTACATGAAACTGCGAAATATAAAAGGCAAATCATTGCATCAGCCCTTTGTGCTTCTGTGTGTTTCCTGAAATGGATCAAGAAGACAAAAAAAACCAGGGACCCACTCAGACCGCTTCTCAGGGCTTCTAGAGGCTTCTAGAGGCTAGATGTCAAAAACTCCATAGGATAACTTTAACCCAAAACAATGATCTCAGATTTCACAGCAAGACAAATTTACTGCATCTTTTTAGACCTGAAGCTGTATTTTGAAAATGTGCTGAGTGGATAAAATACCTCTGCTTTCATTTAGACCACAAACAAGTATGTGCTGGACATCTCACACAATGTGACAGACAATGATCGTTGTGGCACCCAGTTTTTAGGGGCCTTAATTTATTTAATGCTGCATAGATATTTAATATGCCATGCTAAAGTCTGATAATATATTAAGTGATCATTTCGTTTTTCCAGTCGTTTGATTCCAGTTGGTCGTCAGTTATTTAGCAGTTTTGATTTGATACAAAGTTTTCCGAAGCTACAGATTTGTCGGTTTACACGTGCTTTTTCTTTTTGTGAGTTTTCCCCTGATTTGTGCTACTTTGTCAGCTTTTTGCAACCTCTTACCAATAAACTTATTTTAAGAAGAAGTTTGGTCTTGTCTATGGTCACCGCGGTGTTCCCCACGCACGTCAAACCAAAAGTGACGCCATCATGCTCGCCGAGGCATTTATGGTCAGTTCATCGTACATTGCAGTCTTCTCTGAAACACTAGAGGGCGTACACACAGAACGTTATGTGTAAATAAGCAACAAATCTTGCCGGAGTCAAACTACAGGATGTTTTTGTCTGGTAAAATGTTCAGTGTCAGATTAGGCGATTATAGAGTCAAAAATTCTTGTCTTGTCGTGACCAAGAGACATGACAGACTACACGTTGCCCTCCGATCAGTCATTGTTTGGAGTTCACAACATGAATGATGTCACCAGCAAAGAAGCGCTCATTACCGACTACTACTACTACTACTGACAGGCCATTGTGGGAGGTAAACAAAAATTCATACATGCTAGTTTTTCTGCCATGAAGTCGTGAGGCGTCCTACTTGTGGCATCGGTCGTCGTCCATTTCGACACGCTATGCAAGATGAAACTATCGATTGTCGCACCTGATGCTCATTGATCGTTTCCGAGCCAACGCGACACCCTATGTGTTCCTGGTCGGGCTGTTATCGGGCTGATATAGCGTAGTCTGACCTCGGTATCAGCAAGTGTACGGAAAGAACGTCATTATCCAACATGGCTACACTACATACAGTGAATCTTGTAACAGCTATAGCCTTACAGCTGTAGTAAATTATATACCTGCGGAAGTGACACTGGAGTGAATTCTCATTTTATACTTTTGACTTGTTACTTCACAAATATGCTAACAAAATGTAGGCTTAGTGCAAGAACTCTTCATTTCACTGGACACAGTCATTAGGACAGGCTGGAAGTGAGTTTTTGTTTGTGAAAGAAACCACAAACACAAGGAAAACGCACACTTTTATTCAAAAGCACACCTTAATTGAATAATCACAAAAATATATACAAAACATGTTTAACCACATGGCGAAATGAGTCTTCCCCTGAAACTGCTTCAGCCCTTGCTGGTGTCCAGCCTGAAATGTAAAGTGCAGTACGCACTGAGTTCCAAAAATTCAGAGGCACGCGACCAGGTGCCGCAAAGGTTTCTGGGATCTTCATGTGGGCTTGATGACTTCACTTTTGGCATGCGCACCCTCGCGCAGGGAAGACTGCGGTGACCATAAACCAGGTTTAATGAGGATCATGTGTGTCTTTTGTTTCAGAGGTCTCAGTAGCACTCAGTTCCCCCAAAGACAACTTTTTGTTGGCTGTATTCTCCAAAAGAGGCCGCCAATTTTAACAAAAACTAGTTTGTGTTTTTTTAACTTGTCATTGAATATCACTTGTTTAAAAGGTGAGCGTTGTAACTTTACATAGGGCCTGGACATTTGATGTATGCCTAGACATAGTTTTACTGATGACTTTAATCCATTTAATTTGACTTTTATTGCAAAAATTTTTTGATGATACATTCTGAATACTAAAATTCTCGGTGCAGCTTCTTCCTTTTAACACATTAATAATCGTTGAAATGCAGTGTTCCAAAATCTGAGTGAAAATAAAACACTAAAGTGTGTTTAAATGTTCATCGTGCCACCACATTTCTGTTATCATGTTCAATGCTGTTCATCTTTCTGTACCTGAATCTGGATTTGATGAGATGCCATTTTTCAGTAGCAGTTTTGTATTGTGTGTAAGTCTGTCATGTGTCGACTGCCGTCTCCAATCAGTTCCTCAGCAGACTTGGGTTGTCACAGTCAGGGAAACACTTCTTACAAGTCTTATGTGGCTAACAGACGGCTGCAGGTCTTCCACATCATTTACTACTGAATGTACAGATTATGCAGATTTTCAAATGTAAAAATTAAAATGTGTGAATAAACTCAAGTTAAAGTTTCTGGGATGTCAGTTGTGCTTTGTGTCTTTTGGTCTGTGTGATGACTGTACTGTGAGAGGTTTAAGGTGCAGAGATGATTTTGACAGCAGCTCTACAGAGGCCACGTTTACGCGAGATCAGCCCTACTAAAAACTGAAAAGTCTTTCCTTGGCGTCTTTAAAAAAAATCTGTGTCAACACAAACAACTGAAAGCACTGGAGTTTGCATGCCAGGCCAGTAGCTGGTGATGCAACTTTGTAATGACATACCATCAGAGTTGCTTAAAGTTGTTTACTTCCTGTTCCTGTACTTGCCGTAGTTTGACTTCTAAAATTATTCTACGAACACTTAAATTCACCTCAGTAGACTGTCGTCATATTTGACCTGCTCTTGGTGCACTGCAGAGTGTAATCAGAGTTTGGTAGTGGCTACTGCAGAATGCATTGACTTGCGCTAGCATTAGCATTTGCGTAGTCACCACTTTCACAGGCTCTGCGGTTTTACAGTTTGCACAGACAGAACAAAAGGATTCAGTCTCAAAAGACTGGAGTGTCAGGGGCGCCAACCTGCTGTTGTCATGTAAAAGGAAGTCTGAACCGCAACAAAAGCGTTTTGTTTGATGTAAATACTTGTGTCGTCTCTTGAAATATTTGTTGTCATAAATGAAGGAGGAAACACAGTAAGTGCAAGTAGCCCTGACCTGCCGTTTTTTGTTTAGGAGGTCCAAGTCAGGCCAATTCCATTTTATTTAGACAGCCTGATATCAGTAATCACAGTTTGCCTCAAGGGGGTTTACAACTTGTGTAGCATAAAACATCACTTTTAATGTTATTCACACAGAAATGAGCAGCACGTCATTAGGCCACTTATTGGATAACCATCTTGAACCTCATAATGTGCAGTAGTGTAGACAAGAGAAAATGGTCATTTCTCATTCGGATAATCAGTTTTCAGAAAAATGTACTTCCTGTACTCTCTGTGCCGATTATGGTTTTAATAATTACTTTGTAAAATGCATCTTTCACATCCTGCCTTGACTGTGTGTGTGTTTTTGGTTTTTCAGTTCGATTTCAGTTTATGTGCTCTTATTGTGTATTGTCACCTTTCCTTTATCTGTTTTACCTAATTTGTTGATTGTCTCATTGTGTTTCAGGTTTGCCTTGTTACTCACTTGTGGTTTGAATTGAATTGAAAATTGAATTGAATTGAATTGGTTAGTTTGTTATTAGTCTCTGTGTATTTAAAGCCAGTGTTTCCCCTGTAGTCAGTTTGTCAGCTGCTTCTCCTGCATCTTCCTGTTTCCTGAGCTCCTCGTGTCTTACCGGTTTGTAGTTGATTTAGTTTTTACTCTTATGGTTTCTTGTTTTGTTACCTACTGCATTTGTTGGACTTTTATTTGCCTGTCTTAGCTTCTCACATGCCATATTTTGGATTTTCAGATTGTTTGGAAAAATCAACTCAACATTAAAGCTTTATGCCCTTTTGTTGAATTACTTTTTCAATTTCAGTGTCTTGCATTTTGGGTCCTCCTTGTAAATCTGACAGTACGAACTGACCACTGTGGACCAAGCTGACAATTCAGCTCCCAGTGTGATGACTCTCTTTGAGTATTTCATGTATCAGGCTTCTAAGACTTTCTATGCCCCAAGACTCTTACATTGCCATGTCATCAGACTAAGGTTTCCCCTGCCATCAGATAGGTTCAGGGTTCAGCCTGTTGGTTCTGAGCTAGCCCCAACTAAGAACCCCTTCCTTAGCACCCACTTGGCACTCGGAGGATCTCATAGTGCCCATGAGGGCTCTGGTCATCATGGTGGCCGTCCTCTTGAATTATTCTGTTTGTTCTCAACCTGGATCTGTTTTGGAATTATCTGATAAGAAGCCCTCCAGAAAGAAATGCTTTCATTGCTGCCATCAAAGCTCCCTGCTGCACAGCTCTTCAGCCTCACAGCTGCCCGACCCTTCGCCTTCACCGCCGCCCAGCTCATCAGCCTCATCACTCCCCAGTGTCGTGCAGGTACAGCTGCCCAGCACCGTTGAGGTCTAACATCCAGTGACCCAGAGCCTCAGCTGCCCAGTGCCCCAGCTGATGCCATTCCAGTTCCAAAGGTGGGGGTCCTGGCTAATGTCAATACTGTTCCAGCGCCGGGGGTCACTTGTGCCTGTTCAAGCATCTGGGGTCACAGATATGCGCCGTCAAAGCTCAGCTGTTTTACTTTGTTATGGTCGGCTATTTTTGTGCAACATAGCAGAATATTTATCCAATGTAGAGGTGTCGGACGATGACTTTGAGTATGATGGATGTCCTTACCGTTTTGAGCCAGAATACACTGACGAGGAGCTCCTTGAAAGCTTTTGTGGCGCATATCTGTGACATCATCAAATACACTGTTCCATATTTCCATTACACTGTGCCATACACTGTTCCAAATTTCACATTTGGTAAGAATCTCATCCTGGGAAAATCAACATGTCAATTAAGAGTCATATAGATTGCGCCCCCTACTGGCAACCGGAAGTAAGGCTCGTATGATAATCAGGATATGTTTTACTTGAAATTGTCATGGTGTAGTCAACACTCTATTTACTGTAACATAACACATAACTAGTATGTGTTCTCTGGCACGGCTGCAGCCCATATGCGAGGGCCCTGTTCAATGCTGCTTGCAGCTTTATTCAAATTCCTCTACTTGTTCTCCCAGTGAAACTCTGCACACATTCAGAGCCCTGCTCACAAGCTAATTTTCAATTTGAAAAAGGCTTTACTGGCACATTTATTGCAGTGCCACTGCCAAGTACCTCAGGGCTGGAGAGCAGAGGCAGTCCACAGGGCAGAAAGGATCAGAGTCACTGATATGTGAATGCACTTAGAAAAATTTTGCTTACTGTTTACACACGGATGACCTCTCTGTTGTGATACTGTTATTTTCTACCTGTCAAATTTCTATTTTTTGATCTTTATGTGCTTGAACTCTCTCTCTCTGTCGCATCAAAGAGTTTTTTTATCAGCTGCCAAGAAATAAAGAGCAACTTCTGTAAGTACGCAGCACTGTGTCACTTATGTTGTGTGTCTATCAGCTACACACACACACACACACACACACACACACACACACATTTCAACCCCCCTGTTTGCTGTAAGCCAGTCTGAAACAGGATTTCATGGTGGCTGTGTCTGGTTCAACAGGCTTACACACATTTTAGCCCACCTCAGAATGCTGCAGAGCCACTAATACTGAATGCATCCCACATAGTTACTGCTCACACAAACACACACACGCACACACACACACACACACGGAAATCTCCTTGTCTTGCTCCTGTATGTGTTGTTCTCTATCAGAGCATCAGTCAGCTCCAATCTTTCCACCCCAATCTGTCTTCATCTCAGCACAAAGGTCATGGTGGAAATACTCTGAAATATCAACTGCCTGCTCCGCAAGACGGAGAGAGAGGTAGATATTATTGCATTTAAATGGACAGATACGCCTCGTACAGCTCATGCCACGATCTGTTTCCAGCTTAAATACCAGTGCTCGTCATCTTTAATTATCCACTACTGATTCTTGTGCCTCCTTCACTCCCACCTGAACAAAGGGCAGATAGCCTGGAACATCTGCCCTTCTATTTCCCCACTGAACTCCACCTTTGGTCTGACATTTGCAAACCTCCACAGATCTCAACTTTGCATGAGGGATGAACACAAACGCTGGGCAAAAGCTGAACGACATTAGTGTTCCTGTAATATTCCACAAGACAAGTTGTCACATTCTGCAAGTTGTGCACCACTAAGAAGCATGAGAGAGATAGGAAAAGTGTTAATGGAAAATATTATGTATACATGAGCAAAATTAAAAGAGGGTAGGGAGACCAGCATTTAAGCGAGACTCAAGTTTTATAAGAAGAGCAATAAGGAAAAAGGACAAGTAAAGGAGTTGGAGAAATTGGTGAGGGGATGATTAAAGCTAAAGGAATGAAGGTATGTAAAAAGGGAAAAAAAAAGGCAAAACAGACTCTTTGTTTCCAGCACGACCCTCCTCTTCCTGGGGAGGTAGAGGGCTGATAGCAGCCGAGCCGTGGACTACTGGCAGAATTTTAACAGTGTTCTCATTATTTATTTACTGCTCTGAGGGAAGGACTGCCAGTACATAATACACTGCTGCTCAGTCCATATTTTGCGTTTATGTTTGCACCTTAGTGTGAGTGCGCGTGTGTGTATGCATGTGACGTGATTGTCATATCATAGTAAGGGTAATGACTGACAGGCACTCGAAAATGACCTCTTGCAGCAGCTTCATTCACATTCTCGTGAAGTCACTCTGTGTGTGAAAGCTATTTCACAGCAGAAACGATGAGGGCCAGCTGCCTCAAAGGGCATGAGGTGGCACGAGATGGGGAATTAGATAGACTGTGGAGAGATGGATAAATGGAAAAATGAAGGAAGTGTAAGCCAGTGTACGGACACAGGAGAGGCAACTGTGAAAAATCAAGTGGAGGAAACTTTGTTTAGCATGGACTTGCTAATTAACTAGCTATGGGGAAAAAAACTTAAGACTGGAATCAACAGTGATGTAAGCCAACAGAATACAAGAAGGAAGGCTGTGCAAAAGTCTCTAATACATTTTTAAACTGGTTGTTTTGGAATATAGCAAATTGTGCTGTCCTCTCTGTAGATTTGTCAAAACCTTTGGATGCTATTAATCACATTTTTTGAAATCAAGCTGCTTTTCTGATTGGTTTTGATTTGGTGAAGGTGTCCCACAGGGATCAGTATGAGGCCCCACTATTTATTTTACGTATAAACTGGAAGGGCACTTGGAAAGTGCAGACTTCCACCAAAGCCGGTCCAAAATGAAATGGGTTCTTCACTGGCCCATGCTTCAATTTTTCACCATGTTTTATGAAAATTGGTCCAGTAGTTTCCTTGGCAACACGAAGAGAAACACAAACTGAACCTAAAGCAAAATCTCTTTGACTGAGGTAGCAATTTTTATTTTCCAACTGAGTTCTACAACATACGTTTTTAGACTAAAGACACTATGTTGTTTAGATCTGTAATACCTCAAACCATGCCCTCTATTTATATCACCATCTGCATTTAACCTTAAGTCTTCTTTGCGTTTCAAATTATTCTGATCTCAAAGCATTCCCTCACATAATCACACTACACTATTAAAAGTAGTTAAAAATCTGGTTTGAACAGAATGTCTAATAGCTCACTCAAAAGCAAAAATGTCTAATTGGATTCTTTAAGTGGGACAAAGCTTGTTTCTCCCTGGAAAACAGACCAAACATGATACAGTTTCTACTTTGCATTAAAGGTATGCCTCAGTGCTCACGCTGCCTCTATCCTTAAGCCTCTCTTCACCATTTACCACAGTGTAATGTGATTCATTACTCGCGCTAGCTATCGCAATAGCTATATATTAGCAGTATTGATGGTTATAATGCCATGCCGTTTAGCTTGCTAAAATATTTAACATCCTAGCTGAGTTCAAAGTAATCAACCATAACATGAGATCACATCATAAGTTAGCTTTAAAGTCCCTTTAACCAATTCTGAATGGTTTTCCGGCTCTGTTACATGCACAGATCTACTTCAGACATTCAAACTGATATTTGTAATAACATTTGTGATTGTTTTAATTAGTGTACCAGTGTGGGTGTGACAAATGCTTTGTGTGACTGAGTCATCTTGTTGTGATCTTTTTGTTTATTAGTGCAAAAAGAACTTCATCTCAGGAACACTTCCTGAATACAAAAAGCTTGATTAACGAATGTAAGAAAGTAGAAACAACGCCTGAAGATTTTTGACTGAAGCATTATGTGTTAAAAAAAAAGAGCCCCAACCAAAATGGGAGATAATATAACACTGTGTAAATTTCATTATGAAAGGGAAGAGACGTGAGACGGAGACAAGCAGACACACTTGAGAGTTGTTGAGCAGGATGAAGAATTGAATTATCCGTCTATCATAAGAGGCTGACTGGCAAGTGGGACATGTAAGTCCTCTTACACAAATTAATGGCTTTTCATGGTAGTCAGGAGATGGTGAAGGGACGGGAGGGGCGTTATTCCCTTATGTCAACCCATCACTGTTCTCACATCTACACTCATCACAACTCTATACCCTCTATTCCCAGTTCTCATCTCGCTTTGCTAACATGTCACAACAGACTCATCACACAGCAGGGACAGAGGGGCAGGGAGAGGACAAGCGAGGGATTGTGCTTAAGGAGGAAATGGGAATGACTAACAGTTTGCAAAGAGAGCAGGGTGAAGAGAGCATGAGAGAAAGTTGGGTGGAGGAGGAGAGGATTTGGATGAGAAACAAAAGGATTTGAGAGAGGAAATCACAAAACAAGTGCAGTGGGCGATGGTTAGAATTTTCCAAAGGGAAAGGTGATTACTACGGTACCTTCGGGGAGGATGACGGCTTAGTGAGAGTGGACTAATTAATTTGAGTGCTTAAACAGAGACCACAACATGAAGTCTTCATCTCAGAATGACCGTGCACTCCAACCACTGTGTCTCTTTCCCAATATTACAGAATATTTCAGCCAACTACAGAAGGACAAACCTGCTTTGTGTTAACACAGGAAGGTAGAAGGCACTGCAGCAACATCAGCCGGGTAGAATATTGGATTAATTAAGACTGAGCGAGAGCAAAGTTTATTTCTTAACTAACGCAATGTTCACTTTTCATTAATTTAATTTATTTAAATCCTCAGAAAATACATTTAGGTAGGGCCCTCATTTCCAAAGGTATAAGTACAGACATACAAAAGAGGGACACAACTAGAATAGATAAAGAGCTCTGCGATATCAATTTTAAAAAAGTAATACATGACTAAAACGAGAAAATTCAGGGTGCTGGTACCTAAAAATGTATGAGTTGGCAATGAAATGAATAAATAAGTGATAAAGCAGTTAATTATTAGAAACTGCAGCAATTGCAATCAATGAAATTAGCATTTAACTATGTAACAAAAAATCAGATTTTCCAAACTGTATGAATTTTTGGAACCTGCAGGGTGAGCCATGTTTGTGGATGAGCACGGTGGCTATCAACGTTCCAAGATAAATTATCAATATATCAGATATTGAAACGTTAAACCTGCTGGCTGTGTGCTGAGATTCCAGATCATTCCCAGGCAGTTTTCCAATCATGATGCCTCATCGTCTTTGACTCTCCAGATCAATACGAACTGTATCATTCACATATTTAATGATCAATAGCAACATCTTTCACCTACTTGCCCACAGGGACACATGTGTACGGACACACACATGCACACCTCGATGCATCATGGAGAGAAAACGTGCAAAATCCCATTAATTCCACTCCATCCTTCCCTCTCCCCCTTTAGTGATCTCACCTAATGCGATCCCCAGTGACTGTCTGCTGTCTAAATGCATGCTTTTAGAGCTAGAAGCTTTGATATTATTCTGGTCCAGACCTTTAGCTGACAGCTGAGCTATCATTTTTCTAAAATAAAAACCAATTAAAATCCCCCTCAAATTGCTCTTTAGATGCAAGTGCAGCAATACATTAAATATAAACATGCATAAGCCTTTCTAAGCTGCTTGAAAATGTTGCCTGTCTTCTTCTCAGTATGAGCGTATAATAAACAAAACTTATCCCAACCAGGTGTTTTGAGACATCTGCAAGCTGTGGCTCTCCTCCTCCTACACACTCCCACTTATTTGCCCCAGGCTCAGCCAAATCAATATATCATTAGCCAGTCCCTCCACTTACCTCCACCCCCCTCCTCTCCCTCCAGAAATCCTCACCTCCCTCCCACTCCACTCTCACTCTGTCCTCCCCTTATATTTCAGGCTATTTCATGCTGTTTTTCTCCTTTTACCACGTCTCTCATCTTCAGCCTTTTGGCCTCCTCCTCCTCCCCTCTCTCTTCCTTCGCTGGCTCTGTCCTTTGAGTATTTCTCTGAACATACCACTGATGGGGAAGACAGTGTGAAAGAGGGGTAAAAATGGGAGAGGCAGGCCGGGGGGTTAAAGGTGTAAGGGATGAATTTGAACCACATCAAGTAGAGATGAAGACAGTGGGTGAGGGCAGGCGTTGCAGAAATATGAAGCAAGGGGAGAAAGAGCAGCAAAGCAGGGAGGAGATGGGGAGCATGAGGGGGAGGGGAGCCTCCCTGCCTGGCTGGCTGGCTGGCTGGCTGGCTGGCTGTGTGGGTGAAATGAATGTGTAATTGTGTTGTAGTGGCTCAACCCTTCGCCAGACGACTGAGTGATGGCAGGAGCGACAGCCACAACACTCCTCTGGTGGAAGCGGCTGAGCCGTTGGGTTGCTGCGCTGTCGGTAGAACAGAAAAGGCTGTCAGCATCAGTGTACAGGCAGCAGCAGCACCAGGTAGCAACACGCCCACACCCGACTGCAAAGTGTCAGACATGGCAGGTAAGTGATCAGAATCAGAATCACACTCAGTCAGAATCAGAAGTATTTTACTGATCCCAGAGGGGATATTGTGTTAGATACAGGTGTTTTCAATCCAGACTCCGAACCCCAACCCTAATAAAAATAAGAGAATGGCCTGTACTATATAGAATATGGACAAATATACAGTGGCTGATAACATAAGAAATAAGCCGATGAACAAATAACAATAAGGAATATGTACAATAGCGTAAATTATGCACAGTAAGTAGGCGTATGTGCCGGGCAAATGAAAAATCTAGGCTATAGCACAAATTTAATGATAAGTGCATTGCATTGCAATTAAATTGCAAATATATTATGTATTATTAAATTACTGCAGAATTGAATAATTGCACATTTGTTGTACAGTTATGCAAATCAAGATGAATGTTATTTAATTATGTAGTTACTGACAGTTTTGATGAGCATTCATGGGCCAGGAAGGCTTGAAGCCATCATGGATGTTGATAATTTGATTGGTGAAAGAGCAAGTATCGATAGGGAATTTAAAGAACTACATTTACTATTTTTACTGTTAAAAATAGTGACTGCATTATTGGTCCAAACAGAGAGGGATGGCTTGCATCTTCTATCTCCTCTTCTCACCTAAACAGGCCACCCATTCACTCACGGCCCACCCCGCCCTTACAGTTTTTTTTCATATTCTCTCCTCAATCTCCTCTTTATTTTCCTTCCCCTCCTCCTCCTCCTCGTTCCTTCCTTCACTTAGAACGACGCGAGGAGGGGTGAAGAAGAGGGTAATTAAAATGGGGATGCTGTGCAGTGAAATGAAGCCAGCACAAAGGCGCATCTCATGCCTCGGAGGTGAAAATATGAATGGAGTTCGGTCGTTGAGTGTGTTGTAAGGCTGCAGAAATAAGCAAACAACACATTTTTTCAATTACATTAACATCAAATGTTTTTACTGCCGACTTTGATGACCCTCCTCTCCTCACTCACATACACACATACATGAGCAGCAGTGGGGAGCTTTGATTGATGTGCATCATTCCGGGGCTACTATAGTGAAACAGGTGAGATTGTGACGGCTTACAAAAAGAAGAGAGGAATCAAATCCCAATAACTGAAGCCTAGTTACTGCAGAGAGAGGGATTGGCAGGACCAGGGAGGGTGCAGATGGAGGAGTCACCTTGAGGGAGAGGAGGGGAAGGAGGGAGGGAAGGAACACAGTGGCAATGCCAATTTATTTCTTTTCAGGTCACAAGCTTATATTTATTGAGAAACACACTTAATATGCAATTAAACTGTAACCTGAAGTTGAGTGTGGAAGTCATGATTGTACAAAAAACGGGAAATTCTGTGATCCTGAAAAGGTGCTTCACAGGTGTCAGCTGCTGTTTGCAATTCAGTGGGATTCTGGTCTTTATCTCAGCGGAGGTGCAAATGAAATAATATTGATTTGACTCTCAGACACAGCTTCATGCATTGATTTGCATATCTGAATATAAGAGCACTCCATGGGAAGAAGCATTTATTCACAGCACTGATGTCCTCATAAGCTCACCCCGGCTGCAGCTACACATTCAGGTTTGAGCTCCGCGGTGAGACATTTTAGTGGGACTCAAACAGAGAGGATTAATAAAGTTTTAGAAAATCAAATAACATCTCATGTCAATCTTGTCCATTTCCAGAGTTTGTTTCAAATGGACCTTTTTAAACGGTGTCATGTGTTGATGTTTTACTGTGATTTTTTTTAACCAAAGACAAAACAATTTTCCATCATTAAACAACAGTGACATCTGTTGGTGGAAAACTGACACAGACTTTAGTCTGGTAATGATCTGTATTTTTCTTATTTTCAATAAATCTAATGATGAAACAAAGAAAAAAAAAAAAGAAAAACAAAATGACCTCTTTTTCTTCTGTGCCACAGACCTCCCCCACAAAAACCTATTAGAAAACACATCAGTGAGTCACACATGTTTATTCATTAGCATGCATGGGCACTGTTTAGCTTATTTTGAGTCAGTCCCACATGCACCATCCTACTGCCGTAATTATTCAGGAGAACGCTAAAACCATGGATGAAAATCTTCCCCTAAAAATACATTTAAATACATTTATGTGGCTTTTGCTATTAAATAAAGACTCCGGCTCCAGATGTGGCCCATATCTTTATCATACATATCTTTGCTTAATGTACCATCATTAAAGGTATTACATTATACTAACTTTTAACTAAGAAATCATAATTATTGCATAAATACTATTCCATTACTTACGACTGCATACCATTCTGAGTCATTCAGGGAATAATTTTTAGCTGTTTGTCTTTTTCTAGCTCTAGATTTGTTTTTCCAGTTAATTCAAAGGGTAAAATAAAGTTCAAGGCATCTCACCGCAAGTATCACAAGGCCGACAATAACCAAGAAAGTCGCATCCTTTGAGTGTTTCTGATTATTATTTTTTGAGTGACAACTCAAGGACATTGAGGACATTGATGCTCTGCAGGGAAAATATTTTAATGTTGCAATGCTTTATGTTATAAAGTGCCTTTGATAATATTTCTCAAGTGAAACTACATTTGCTGCACTGATTATTGGAAATTATTTCAGTAAAACCTTTGTCAAGAGGACCAAGGACACATCACTTCATGAGTGCTCACAAATGAAATTGCATTGATTTGATTTGGTGCTAATTTCAGTCATACATACAGGAACCAGACACACAAGCACACACACGTTGCATTAAGCTACTTCAAGGAATAAGAAATTATAGTTTAAAATGAGTTGCATGTTCAGTCTTTTTTTAATTGTAAAAACTGTCACATAAAAGCATCCGTATCTGTTAAATGTTTGTCATCATTGCCCTGCGTTACACTGAAGAAACTATATTTACTTCATCAGATAAAAATTTTGAATAATTATTGTTATTGTCCTGTGAGTATTACAGTCAACTCCGCAGGCTACAGGCTTTGCACAATTCTGCGACCTATCCAAACTCAGAGTGTTGTAACAATAATTTATCCCTCTGTCAGTTACACATATTAATGGACAACCTCTAGCGGCTGTCAGATATATATATAAACTATAGTGTGTGTGTTTGTGTGAAGAATATAATAAGACATGCTTGTTTTCCTGTAATAATGGGTATCTGTTTTGACATGTATGCCTTCTAATTTTTAGCATTTTTAACAGAGAGAAAACAGCTTTGAGATTATACTGTCAATGTGTTTTTATTTAATATATTCTTTCAATTGTTATGTTTGGTTTGGAACAATTCCCTAGTCCAAGACATTTTCCCCTCTGACAATGAAATATCTTTAATTTTAATTATTCTCTGACCACAGTAGGAATTTAGGGTATATTGCACCTGCAACGTTTTGATCCCCTTTTATATTTAATTGATGTTAGATAAAGTAGATTTAGATAGGGTCAAAACAAAAAATTGTGACCCTGTAATTCATAACTATAAAGGGAAAAAAAAGTCACTGATTTAGAGAGGGTGACAAATTTTGACAGTATAACTGCCTAGGTCTTTTTGACGGCTTACAGCAATGAGAAGTTGTGACTCTTTCTGTACGTGTGTAGAACGGGTGCAGTTCACCCGTGCGAGACCGGCCAGCAGGGGGCCTCAGTGCGCCGTGTGATCAGTGTGGCAAACTTGAACAGCTAAACTTTCTTCTTCTCTGCTGTTTTATTGGGAAGGATACCACATAAAAATCCACCACGACCGACATTACTTTGAGCTATTGGGTAAAATTCAAAAGATGTAGACTGAGAAGACGTGACAAAACACGCAGAAACACTAACGTTATCTTTTAAAACGAAGTATCCTGAGTTTTCGTAGGCCCCGCCTCCTGAGGATGCGCGCGCGTATTGGCAACGGAAGTTGTTTGCTACATTGGATAACTCTCCAAACCGAAGCTAAACGCTAAATTGTCTGTTTCAGAACTGTTTTTAGGTTAAAAATGACGGTTTGTTGTGT